>APFE030490202.1:1960-12638 GCA_000404065.3 Pinus taeda
GCAAATTTGGAGAAAATTTTGTCGTTTCAAAATTTTTGGCTTGCGAAACAGGTTTTTGGGCTCTATGCGTCGCGCTCAGCGCGCGACCCATAAGATGGGGAGGCGCAAATCATAGGTGGCTTAAATTTTTGGATTTTTCATGATGAAATACACATGCTCAGAAATTTCCAAGGCATTTCATCAAGTTTTGGGTGATCAAAAGCTCAAAAAACATCATGAAAATCACCTTTCTGCCACTTTTTGCATCAGCAGGAAGTACTTCTGGGAGAATCCACTTTTGGAGGGTCAAATGGATACCAAATTGGAAAATTCCACTTGGGTTGGAAAGTAGACATCCAGGGCTTTCCAACAAGCCAACCTGAGCTCAATTTGGATGTCGGGAAGTGCCCCAAAAGCAAGTGGAAAGGTGCGCGGCGCACAGGGTTTTTTGGCACAGTTTTCCTCCTCAACTTAGCGAATCAAGCCAGGTTGACCAGTTTTGACTTGTGATGGGATTTTTCATCCTCCTTGATGTACTTATTGGAACTTTATGTTGTTTTGTCACTTATTTACCTATTCTAGATGATTCATTCATAAAATAGCAAAAATGTAATGAATGAATTGGTTTCCTAGCTTATAGAGGCAAGTTGTTTTGACAACCTGGATTGTAGTGCTTAGTTTGGAATTGGTTGAAACAGCTCCTAGGATGATGAGCTCGACCCCTAGAGGCAAGGGAATGTGTTAGCTTGCCTATATTATGTATTTTCTTAGTCATTTTCAGGGTTGGACTCTTGGGAATAGTTTGACACTCTATTGTACATATCTTATCTGCATTTTTGGCAAAGGAAAGACCAGGGTTTTGCAGCACTATTTGGGATCCATGTGGCTTTATGTGTTGATGGTGTGTTTCTCTCAGTACTTTTAAGTTGTGTATGTGCATCATTATCTCTATTAAATCTTCTGTAATTAAACAAATGAAGTGTTAAGGTAGAATCCATGAAATTGCTATGCTCTGCCTTTAAATTTGTTTAATCTTCTATGTTTTCTTCAGTTTAAAGAGAATCCTTGAGACTCCCTTGCTCTCCTTAGCTCCTCACCAGTCTGATCTACCCATCTCACCTGCTTTAAGGCATCAAAACAATCGCCTATCTTGCCCCAAGTAGACCTCTGTAAAAACTGTGCCTCATCCCCGCACCCAAATTTGCCTTTCCCTTGAAATTCAACAAAATCTTTAAAAATCAATTCTAAAATTTTTGTACTTCATACCTAGCCTAAAATCAGTCATCAATTCGGTCATCTCGAGCCTTGTCGATTATCTTTTGCTGAGTTTGACCTGGAGAGAGCCCTCTCCTGTCCTCGTAGGGCTAGCTACGAGGCTGAGCGTGGTTTGATGTGGCCTTGAGTCTTACCTTATTTCAGCCTAAGGTAGATTTGAGCGCTAACAGATTTTATTGCAGGAATTGACATCACAATCAAAGATCGACCTGGCAAAGAGAATCCTGTAGTTGATTTTCTCTCATGAATGCCGAAGCCAGCAGACGCAGCAACAGTCGAAGATCAATTCCCAGATGAACATTTGTTTATTGTTACTGTCAAGACACCCTAGTATGCTGATGTTCCAAATTATTTAGCAGTAGGCAAATTACCAAAGCATCTAACCCCCAATGAACGAAAACAGATTGTGCAACGTAGTACCCGATTTTCTTGGATTGGGGGCTACCTATTTCATATAGGGGCAGATATGCACATCAGAAGATGTGTCTGCGAAGACGAAATATTTGACATTCTGAAAGCTTGTCATGACGAACCGCGTGGCGGACATTTCGCAGATCGTAGGATTGGTCAAAAGGTTTTGCAAACAGGTTATTACTGGCCCACAATCTTTATAGACACTAAGAAATTTGTTCAAGCCTGTGACAGTTGCCAAAGAGTAGGACGCTCTGTACAGTCCGACGAAATGCATTTAAAACTATAGTTAGTAATCAAACCATTTGAGCACTGGGCACTCGATTTTGTTGGTCCGATCAACCCATCATCAAATCAGAAAACATATATTCTAGTAGCAACAGAGTATGTTACCAAATGGGTTGAAGCAGAGGCACTTCCAAGAGATACAGAGGACTCTATGATTCATTTCTTGTTCCAAATATTTGTGCGATATGGCCTCTTGATGGACATAATAACGGACGGAGGACTGTAGTTTGTATGTAATAAAATCACTACAACATTAAAAAAATTATCACATTCAGCACAAAATTACCACTCCCTATCACCCACAGGCAAATGGCCAAGTAGAGAGCATGAATAAGGTGATAGAGGCAATACTTACAAAAACAGTTGCATCGCATAGACGTGACTGGGCTTCAAGATTGCCCGAAGCCTTGTGGGCATACCGAACAACGTGGAGAAACACCACTGGCTATTCACCATATTAGCTAGTATTTGGAAAAGAGCCCATCTTTCCAATAGAGTTCGAAATACAAACATTAAGAACAACATAGGAGATCGGTCTGAATTTAATTGAGGCCCAGACTAACAGAGTACAACAAATCAATGAGCTAGATGAAATTAGGCTCTCGGCCCTTCAACATACTGCATTAATTCAACAACAGAGAGAAAAATGGCATGACGCCCTGATCGAAAAGAAAATCTTCCACGAAGGAGATTGGGCCTCCTATATGATTCTAGGTTTCAGGATTTCCCAAGAAAACTCTAGACATGATGGCTTGGACCTTATGAGATACAACAAGTGCATGATAATGGCACCATTACATTGACTACCATTGATGGATCTGGACATTTGTTCAAAGCAAACGGTCATTGAGTGCGACTTTACCATAAACCGCTCACTTGGGAATCCTTTTACCAACAATTACGGGAAGATTCCGCTATGCAGATTTTTGCTAAGGAAGATAACCCCTCCTCAGTAGAAGTTCACTGAATAACTCTCTTTTTTTTGAATTTTGTATATAACTCTTTTTCTTTGAATTTTTCATGTATAAACTATTTTTTGTGTACAGATTGTTACTGCTATTCCTCTTAAGGAACAACAATCTTGTGTGCCTGTATTTTTCGTGTTGTTCCTCTTAAGGAACAGCTGTTGTTCCTTCTAAGGAACAACAACCGTTCCTCTTAAGGAAAAATAATTTTGAGCGCTTATATTTGTTTTCTATTCCTTTTAAAGGAACAACAGTCGTTCCTTTCCAAAGGAACAACAACTGTTCCTCTTTAAAGAACCGCACTTCTGCGTACTTTACAATTTTTGTTGTTCCTCGGAAGGAACAACATTTCCACACTTTTGTTTTTGTTGTTCCTTTTAAAGGAACAACTGTTGTTCCTTTCAAAGGAACAACACTTCTGCGTGTTTGTTTTTGCTATTCCTTTTAAAGTAACAACTACTGTTCCTTTCAAAGGAACAACATTTTTGCGTGTTTGTTTTTTGTTGTTCCTTTTAAAGGAAAAACACTTCTGCATGCTTATTTTTGTTGTTCCTTTTAAACGAACAATTGCTATTCCTTTTTAAAGGAACAACACTTCTGTGTGATTGTTTTTGCTGTTCCTCTTAAAGGAACAACTCTTCCACCGATTATTTTTGTTGTTCCTCTTAAAGGGACAACACTTCCACCCGATTATTTTTGTTGTTCCTCTTAAAGGAAAAACACTTCTGTGTGATTGTTTTTGTTGTTCCTCTTAAAGGAACAACACTTCTACCGATTATTTTTGTTGTTCCTCTTAAAGGAACAACACTTCCACCCAATTATTTTTTCTGTTCCTCTTAAAGGAACAACACTTCCACCCAATTGTTTTTGTTGTTCCTCTCAAAGGAACAACACTTCCGCCAAGTTGTTTTTGTTGTTCCTCTTAAAGGGATAGCACTTCCGCCAGATTGTTTTGCTGTTCCTTTTAAAGAAATAGCCCTCCTTCGCATTTCTACTTTCTGTCGTTCCTTCCGAAGGAACAACAATTTCGATTTCGGATGATCTTAGGCTATTCCGCCGAAGGATCGTTATTTTATTTCGCATTTGCTTTATTTGTTGTTCCTCATAAGGAACAGTAGTTTCGAGTGTATCCGTTTCTTTTGTTTGTTGTTCCTCTTAAAGGAACCATGGTTTTTGCATGCAGATGTTATTTTTGTTGTCCCTATTAAGGAACAACGGTTGTTCCATCTAAGGAACAACACTTTTTGAGTGCATTTTTTTGTGTGTGTGCGTGTTTCTTAAAGAACATCATTCAGAGGATTTTTGTGAATGATGGTTCACTGTTCATGATCCCTTTAAGGCACAGGTATACATTTATGCAAGAACACAAAAGCTAGAGGATACTGAAATCAACAAACCAAAGAAAAATCGTTATCTTTAGAGAAATTTCTTTGTATCGATAAGAAAAAAGAGGGAAGGACACAACTATTTATATCACTTTGTTGTCTTTTCACTAAAACTAATTTGATTAATTATTTTTATCATGTTGGTTCTTCCTTAATCTTCATAATTCTCTTTGATCATTATTATTGAATAAGAATAAGGGCATATTTTCCTATATTGAGATGTTCAGACTTCTTCCACCATCCCTACTCTTAAGGAGTGTTGAGCCATCCTCTGTATATAAATAGGAAGGTGCTATATAAAAGAAAAGAAAAAAAGAGAAAAATATATATATCTATATGATTACTAACAAGATTTGCCAGATGAAGGATAGGGGGTCTCATCAAGAGCCAACCTACCATGATCATAAGGAAGCAGTGAAGTGGCATTCCCACTATGGCCACCACACCAGGGATATGATCCAAGAGGCATATTAGAAAAATAAAATAAAATAAGTCCTTGGAACAGGAGGTCTCATCACGAGTCGGCCTGCCCACCTTTCACTCCTTCTTGGTGAATGTCATTGTGATTCATCTGGTTACCAAGCTAGCACAATGGCCTCCATTCTGACATCACACAACACTTTCCTAGGCATACATAAAGGATTATGATTCCAAGGGTGGAAAAAGCAACTTTGTCAAGGTTATGAACACCTGTGGGCAAAAGAGCTCTGCTGATGGTATTGAAGTCATACTTTTCATACATAGTCATTATAAACCCTTTTCTTATATCTTTATCTTGATTTCAAATGAGATTATGTTATATAACCCTTTAGAACCTCTTACACATGAAATGTCATTTAAAAATCAATCATAATGGTTAAAGTGGATAATGACCGCATAAGAATTTTTACTTACGTCAGCTGCCCTCTCCCTTATTTTCGCATCATTTCATAGCATTTCCATGTCTATTCGCAATCTTCATCATAAGCCTCGATTTCAGTAATTTGCTTCTTTTTGTAATCATGTCATGGATATATACATCGTTCCTTTCTTTTTATTGTACGACTGTAGTCCCGCATGTTGCTCCTTCATTTGTTGGTCGAGGATGAGCTATCATATTTCAAGGGGGCGCGGGTGACCTCCAGAATACACCGGCATACATGTCAACTCCCTATTTAGAGGTACTACGACTCCATCAGAACTTGGAAATAGCAAGTTTAATGGTATTGATATTTCCCAATATGCACAACTTGTTGTTTCGTTGTCATTTCTGTGTTTTTGCTCTGTAAAAATTAATAGTGTGCTAAGCTTGAACAAAATGGGAGGCAGATCAATATGCAGCGAACCGCAGGTGTTAATAATCTCTGACGCTACACGCGAAATTCTAGTGAGAGCAAGATGGATTGCCTACCTTAACCGACTACAACAGTGTCATGAAATGGTGGCCATCGAATTTCTGCAGAATTTGCAGGAAGATCGTTCCATGGTGAGGGGGAGGCAAATAATAGTAACATATGTGGTAATTGTTGAAGTATCGAGACTACCAGCTGTTGGACCAATATGGACCTAGAAACAAGTGAGACTTCAGGAGGCTATAGCTATCTTTCAGGACGAAGGACAGAACCTTACCATGAAAGGAAAAGGAGTCCTACCTACAACCCTGGGAGAACCTTGGGCAGAATTAGCCAAAATAGTGCAAAGCTACATCACATGCGATGGGAGAAAGGATGTGGTAAGACCACACCATCTCAAATATTAGCAGTGTTAAGACAAAAATGTGTTGTAAATTTGCCCGCATACTTAAAAAAAAATTATTGCATGATGCTGCTCGGAGCATAAGGAAATCTCGTCATGCAGAGATGGTAGTAAGTCATCATGGCTTAATTTGGCTAATAGTCAGTTATAGTCTTGCTCAACAGCAGATTAGTTGGAAAGAATTGGTATTCTCAATAGATGGGGGATTGGCCTTACCAACCCCGAAAAGAAAAAGAACCACCAGCACATCAATTAGACAGCAGAAACGTAGACAGTCCACCAGATTGGGGAGAAGCAGGGGAATGATGGGAATTCTCCAAGATAACAGTAGCCAACCCTTAGAGATATATGGCTTAGAGGATGAGCAACCCCCACAACTCGAAGGAGGGGAAAACGTGGAAGAAGAATTGGAGGAAGAAGCTGAGCACTCAAATGAGGGAGAAAGGGAAGAAGTAGAATCTCCTGCAACCTCCAGCGCAAGTCCACTACGAAATCCACTACAGGAAGATGAATTGGCCCAAATTTTGGCCAATATGGGTGAGTACATTCAACCTCAGAGCCTGCTCAACCTCAATATTGAGGCAGGGCAATCACAGGAACGCTCTGCTCACAATGAGAGTGCATCCGAAGAAATGAATGATGACGAAGAAGTAGAAGCAGAAACCACCCGGGAAATAGCATATCAAACCAGGGCTACCTCCCTTGAGAAATCTAACCAAGAGGATGAGAACATTGAAGAAGTATTCCAAGCAGAAAATATGGAAATAAGCCAGGGCGGGGACATAGTCCCTGAAGAACAAAACCTTGTTGAACAACCAAGTCCACTCAAAGAATTAACTATTCCTCTCAAGAAAAAGAAGAAGAAGACAAATGAAATCAAGAGGCTGCGAAAGAAATAGCAAAAGCTACTAAATATAGTAAAACAACTCAGACAATAGATAAGGGTCCTAAAAATGGGGAAAATCTCAAAAAGAACTCCAAGAACAAACGATGTAGCCACCCAGATGAAACCCCATAAAATAAAGGCCAAGGGGACTCAAACTGAGCCCATATCCATCAGGGACAACAAGGAATAACATGCGGTTGTTAAAAATGTAGAGGTCCAAACAGAAGATACACCAGTCTGTAATAAGGACATCCAGACAGAGGCATTGTCCTCTAGCATCATGATCGACTGGATAGTTCATGACAAAGAAACACAGATTGAGGAAACTAGATGTCGCAATAAGAAGATCCGGATAGATCTTCAACCTAAAAATGTTTTGACGGACATGACCCTTGGGTAGTAAGACTCCAAGAGGATTTGGCACAGGCTTAGCAGACTATAGAAAAGATCACAGAAGAAACTTTTCCTCAAGAGAAATATCAAAATTTACAGCAGCAAGTAAAGAACATCAATGCATCGGAGAGTGAGGCCTTTGATAGATGTTGGAGGGAAAAGGAAAAAGTTAAAAAGGTAACCAATAGACTAGACACAGTCATGAGTCAAATGGATACTCTATGTTCTCTATATACAGATGTTCTAGCATGTAGGTCCTTTGCCAAAAATTATGCTTTGTTTTTATTAGAAATATATTTGTAGTTAAAAATTAAGGCTGTTAAGGCAGGGAAGCCTATAGAACTAAAAACTGATGATTTCATTAACTGTTGTAAACACTATGGAGTAAAAGTTCAGCTATTACTCTGTGAGTTTTATTTGCATAACTTTATATTGGAGGAGGAAATGGAAATGAATCCAAGTCTCTTCGTGGGTGATGTCCAGTTTCAAGCATTCATTTCGTTTGTTGTTAACCAGTTAAAGTGGCTCAAGGCCAATAACACCTTTCAGAGACAAGAAAATGGGTTAGACCTTTGGGTAAGGGGTGAACCAAAAAACCCATTACAACTGTGGGATAAACATAGAAGCTTAATGAGAAAGAAGGGTGTGATCTAGACATTGGGACCCATTCACAGAGTAGTTGTCCAGCAAGGGGTAGATTACTTCCTATCCATCAAAGACCTTGCTATAGCAACATCTAAACTCCGATGGAAGACTTCCAATTGGAATGTGCAAGACAGAGAGCCATTCAATTACGAAAATTTTAAGTTAGCTGTTGGTCGCCTGGTTACCTATAGTAACCTCATCTTGAGAGAAGGCCCGTATTAGCTAGGTTGTAGGTTTTGAAGTCCAATTATATGGTATCGTGCGGCAGGGTATAAGGCCCTATATGAATTGCCTGAAGGGTAGGCGGGGAGCATTTTTGAAGTTTTAGCTACACATCATGGTTTTAGACCACTTTATGAAAATCCCTCTCCAACCTATTCCCTAATTGCCTTGCATGTAAATTACATGGTTTTCATGAGGGCATGAAAAAGGGTAAGCAGGGGGTGTGTTGAGTGATGGAAAAGGTATGTATTTACCATTTATTTCTTTATCTTTTCCTTTGAATCATAACTCCTTTACATTCTAAGATGGTAATATGTTAAAGAATTATGATAGAATTAAGGGGATTTGTGATTGATACAAAATAACTAATTATTGTCTTTTTCTATACAGAAAGTGAAGGAAATAGAAAATCACTATTCGAGAGGAAAAGACAAAGCAGAGGCAACTGTTTTCCGTTCGACAGGAAGCCGTATCCAGACAAGGAGATAAAGATCAGAGCGCATGGTCTAGGAAAAGGAAGAGAAAACGCGACATCAGCACAAGAAGAAAAACGATAAACTAGAGATCAAGGATATAGCGAATCCCTTAGGATCCTTTGATCCTGAGGGATCACTGCTTCAAGACTTATCTATACTCTTGATACTTCTGCCTAGCCATTATAAAAAGGGACAACGCTTGCAGCCCAGCGGATATTATTATCAATTTGTAGAACTTACTGTTATAATCTCAACTTTTGTCATCGACTCTCTTTGAAGAGCGATAGCTGTAAACCTTGTTGTATAAGATTAATATATAACTCAATTGCTATTCCATTATATGATCCTGGAGTAAACTCAACGGTGCTTCACTGGTGGCTAAGGGCTTGGCCCTAGTGGATCCACTTGCTTCTTGTATCACTATTTTACAATTACAGTTGTGTGTGGTTTGATTTCCTTTGCATTTCCTTAACTCACTTTATTCGGTAATCTTTTGTTTCTGAACATTTCACTGAATTGCTCTGTTATATCGAAATCGTAATTGGATAGCAAGATTATTATTCACAACTTAAAATTTCATGTTGTTCATTCTGAAACAATATTGCACTGTCTAATTCAGATTCTGTTGTTCATTTACAGTTGCGATTGTTGTTCATTTAACTACAGTTCACTTACAATTGTGATTGTTGTTCATTTAACTACCGTTCAATTATAGCTGCAATTGTCGTTCCTTTATACCTGTGGTTAATGTCCATTATGCTAGGCTAAGATTACTGATTCAATTTAGTTTATAGTCGATGTGTGTTTCCACTTAATTATCTTTACTGTTCCGTTATATTTTAGATTGTTGTTCAATTCATTTAGAATAAAGCTTTGATGTTCAATTCATTTATGTTAGATTAACCTTTATTGTCTAGGTTTCCAATAGAATTAGTCGTTGTTTCTTTTCTGCAAATATTTGCTTTCATCTTTTAATTGATAGCGCAGCAAGTGTGTTTTAGTAAGCATTTCCAATTGAATTACCATTTCCAGTTATTTGCTCTAGAGTGGATTGAAAGATCAATAACTGTAAAGAACATTGACTATCGCTGTCTAAGTTCTCAGATTAGAGATCCTGTTTATGGTTGATTTCATTTATATCAGTTGACAGAGGAAAGAGTTATCACTACTGCATCCTTAACTGATAAATTGTTGTAGTTTACTGAATGAATGATTTAAGTTTCAGAGCATTTCTTTTAATTACAAGTAGATTCTATTACTAGCATCCATTTACTACTGTATTGCAAACTAGAAGACATTACTCTTTAATCAAGTGACTTCCTCAGACTGAGTACACTCTTGAGATAAAAAATCGTACCTGGATTGATAGTTAATGTAGGATAAATAGGGGTTAAAAAGACACCTTTTATCACTCAACAACATCCACAAACTTGCATCAAGGCAAGAGCTTCACCACTTGGAACATCTAAAAGTTGACATGAAATCTTGGAAATAAGGGAACCATGCATGACCTTTTGCTACTCATTTCGGGATCAAGCTATTCGTGAATAGGCAGCCACATATATGCATCAAGGAAAGAGCTTGACCACTTGGAGCATCTAAAAGTTGACCTCAATTCTTGGAAATAATGGAACCATGCACGACCTTTAGCTACTCATTCTGGGATCAGGCTATTCACGAACACTGGAACCTGACACCACCACTCGAGAATACAATTGGTCTTGGAGATTTCTTTTTGGTTCCTTAGGAGCTTTGTCATACCACTTGGGAGCATGTTTATTATAGATACAAACCAACAATTGCTTACTTATATAATGAGATGGTTTCTGGAAACATAGGATTGAAAGCCACAAATAGAATAATACGAACCTAGAAAAAGAAAGGACCCCTTTATAAATAGCAATGTTTTAAAACTACGATGAGGGTTCAGAAACAACTGAGGGTTGGCTATGAATCCAATTGGGTATCGACTCGGCCAGTTTGATTTCAATTACTCGGTCGTTGTAAAGTTACATTATA
>APFE030490202.1:12953-24935 GCA_000404065.3 Pinus taeda
TATGAAAAAACATAATTTTAAAGATTTTCATTCATGTTTCCAAAAACAAAGCATTAGAATATAGAGAGAAGACAACATATGATCAAAGTAGGCTCATGAGTATATCTGTTATATCAAAATGGAACCTAGTGCACTGTCCAACGCATACATGATATAGGGATCAAAACAAAAATGCATAACAAAGGAGGCTCTAAATGGCCTCTATAACAAAAGTAAACCATAAAACATCACTAGTCACTAGTATTACTGGCTACTACTAGAGAAGTCAACATCATCTGGCTCGGACTTTGAATTAGAGTCAAAGAGGGGAACCAATGGCTCATCCTCCTCATCACCATCTCCAACTGCAACTGTAGAAGTAGTAGCACTAGTAGGCGTAACAACTGCACATTGAGATAGATGAGATATGTGCTTTCATCATCGCTGAGTAGAGGAAGTGCCTACAACTAGAGGACTTGGGGTTAGGGCTGGGACAAATGGATCTACATTCAACTTAACATTATGTTCAGCAACAACTTCAGCTAATTCCTATGTCTGTAAATCCAAATCAATATCAAAATCCTCATCAGAATCAAACTCTACTGGATGACTCTCCACTACCCAATCTGATGTTGGATCAATATCTTCCAACATAATGAGATCTGTATTAGGTATTTTGTTCAGAAATTAGTTCCATCTTAGTCAGAGGTTGTGTTGGACATAGACTAGATCATTTAACTATTTTTCTTCCAAACAATTTCTCTTCTTTGTGTGACTCCTCTCAAAGACATACCAATTGCACTCAAACCTAGTAGCACTACAAGTTAGACACAAAATACAGATTGTGAACTTCTGCAATTGAGGAAAATGGCTACCAAATGCCTCCCACCATTGTGTTGCAAAAAACATAGTTGTGTAATGAGTTAGCTTAACAAATTATATCCAACTTTCAAATTATAAACAATTTAATGAAATAAGAATTTGAAAATTGAAATTGTTTGTTTACCTGGCTCGTCTGCTGCCCTTGCAATCCTTGCTAGGTTCTTGCCAAAGGTACCTGTGGCTCTACTAAAGCAAGTGATCAATCGATGTATCTCCAGCTGATCACTCTCGTTAGGGATCATGCGGTCAGTGCAGTCAATCAATCCATCTCTAACCTCCCTAGTCAAAGCTTCTACCTCCAGAGCTTTATAATGATACCTTGGGTTCAGAAAAAACCCAGTTGCATGTATAGGGTGATAGAGTTGATTGTTCCATCTTTCATCAATGATTGCCCAAATGGGCCCATACTTAGCCACTATATCCTTGTATACTGCCTTTATTTTCTCCTTTTCTTGATCCATAGCCTCATAAATGAAGCCCATAGCCAATCTTTCCCCATCCACCAACCGCAACACCTTAACTAGTGGCTCAACAAACTTCACAATCTATGTTTCCCTTTTCCAAAATATTTCTTCATTAAATTTATTTTTCACATCTTTTCCATCCAGTTTGCGAGACCATTGGAATTCATTCCATTCATCATTGGAAAACACCCTTTACAAGTTTCTATGTTGGGAAAGCATAGATTGCAATGTCAAAAAATGAGTTGCAAATCTAGCGATGGCAGGCCTAATAATATCCCTGCCGCCTGCATGTTTCCTCATCAGGCTCAAAATCCATGAGTGATTGTAGATATATTTTTTTATGCTTTTGGCATGCTCTACAATTTTCTTGACCCAATCTATTTTTCCAATATCCTCAAGTATGAAGTCTATGCAATGTGCAATACATGGGGTCCAAAATATGGTTTAGTGTTTTTCCTCTAGAATTTTACCAGCAAGAACATAGTTAGAAGCATTATCTATTATGATTCGAACAACATTAGCCACCCCCATCTCTTCAACAACCATATCCAAAAGATGAAACAACAAGTGTTCATCTTTCACCCTATCAGATGCATCAATTGACTTTAGAAACATGGTTCCTTGTGGCTAAAAGATAAGAAATTTTATGATGGTATGGTTCCTTTGATCATTCCATCCATCTGAGATGATGGTACATCCTATATTTTCCAATGATATTTTGAAATATTTCAAATATTCATCAATGGAGGAAACTTCTTTTCGCAAAAGAGATCCCCTTAACTCATGCATAGTAATGCCTTTTAAGCCCTTTCTAGCAGCAAATATGGCATCAAACATAGGTTCATAATATGGTGAACGAGAATCATTGAATGGGATATTAGAATCATACCTCCATCTAGCTATGTAATCACAAGAAGTCTCTCTCAATTCTTTCTTCCAATGGTCATCTAAAGTGGGTTGCATATGACTTCTACTAGCTTGAGGACCTTGTGCATCTTATGGAGAGGAGGGTGTGAAATAACTTTTGATATCACCCCTCTTTCTCATTTTACCCTTACCCTTTTCTTGAATGGACTCCAAAGAGGGAGGAACATAGAAAAAGGGGTTGGATGCATCAGTGCAAGGGATAGATGAAGATCCATCATAATCAAAATTGGGGTTGGCAGCCATCATTTGTTGTATACTCTGCTTCCTCCCAATTTCAGCCTCTATTTCTTTTTGCCTAGCTTTTTCTTGCTCAAACTTCTCCAAGTTATCTAACAACTCCTTCCTAATCTCCCCAATTTGTGTTGATGATGCTTCACATGGAGTAATTTGGCCTCTAATACCATCCAAGTGTTGTTTTAGCCTATGAATTCCCCCTCCACCCTCCTTAATTTTTCTATGCCAAAATTTGGAATGCATTTCATTATTAATCATTTCAGCATATGCCCAAGCAACATCTTTCACTCTAGGAGCCATTTTCTAATATTTGGACTTGGAAATGAAAGGAAAAAATCTGAAAATGAAAACAAAACAAAAAACATTGCTTCAATGTTCATTTCTTTTACAAAAAAGACTCTTTTCAATTTCCAAATTTGCACAATTTCCAACTCCTCAATGTTTCTCCAATCACTGCCCAAGAAGCTCCTCATTGCTGCTCCAATGATTGCCCAAGGCTCCTCACTGCTGCTCCAAAAACAAACTCCACAACTCTTCACAAACTCCTCACAAATTCTCACACAAATGCAATGAGATAGCTTTGGGGAAATGTGAGGGGGTTGGGTAGCTTTTATAGGCTTGGGAGAGGTAAATGGACTTCAAAAACACCTAAAACCCAATTACAATCAACTTAAGGGTCTGTTTCCCCCCCAAAAAATGGTATGCTGGGCGTGCTTGGGCATGGCTGGCCGAACCAGTTGATTTAACTCGGGCTCGGCTGAGCTGGCCGGTTTGTTACTGAGTCGGTGACCGACTCAGATGGTTCGGTAAAAATCCGGCCACCGGGTTGTTTTTTCTGTCGATCTGGATCGTCACGAAGTCTGGCTCAGTGGGTTCGACCTATTCGAAGTCGGCTCAATCGTTTTTAAAAACACTGATAGATAATACTTCCCTTTAATCATAGATTTGGTCTTTGCAACTATGGTGGTGGGTAAGGAGTTCCCACATGAGCTTGAAAGTTTATCCACCCACTTTCGATAGCATAACGATGAATGTGATCTTTAAAATGAAGAGGTGAATAGGTGCTATCCTTTTTTTTTCAATGGAAGGAATCATGTTTGGAGCAACTCTCAAGCATTCATAGTCCTACCCAAGATTGGACCAAAAGACCTATGTGGACCAAACCTCCCCACCAAACCATTGGAGGACGTCCTTGGGACTAGGCACTCTCTGTTATATGTTTCTTTTATCCTTGCAAAAATGAATGTTGGATATGTTTACTCCAGTGTCAAGTTGTGTATGGTGATACTAGAGTTCTTGAATATCCTGGAATCTCACTACTATTGTTCGTCCAATTCTAAGATATTTTTCATCTTGGAGTGTATCTGGTCTCTATCTATCTTTTTATATGTCAAGTTACTACCCATATACTGTTATCATATTATCAAGGTAATGATTTCAACATTATTCTCTAGAAGCAATAGTATAATGGTAATAGTATAATTTCAATTTAATTTCAACTATAGATAAAAGCATGCAAAAATATTCACTATCTGCATATAGAAAGTTTCATTAGAGGACTGTTTCATATGAAATTTCAAAAAGTCCCAATTGAATAAAGTCCTTGAACAGACCAAATGGAGTGAGGGATCCTCATGGTGTTGGATTATTTCCTCTATTTGATCCACTACGCCATGATAGTGCTCACACCATCTTTCTTTTCTTCCATTGACATTGGCACATGCTTGCTGCTTCTTAGCTCCCCTTGTTAAAATATATTTCAAAACTTGGAAAAAAAAAAAAAACCAACAACAACAACAACAAAACAAAAAAAAACCTACCTCGCTCGTACACCAATAATAATTATTACGAGGAAAATCTTAAAGTTGAAAATGAAATGTGACCCTAGAAAGCTTAGAGCTTAATTATATGCAAATGGGATATTGATGGGATGATAACATCCTCTTTGTATATGCAAATGGGAGATTAATGGGATTATAACATTTTCTTTTCTTTTTTTCTAAGTTTAATTTATTTTTGGAAGTTAAATTTACATGCAATACCTAGTTTTCCATGTTAATAGTTTGTTATTAGAGAAAGATCACTAACAAAACAATAGAGCCTCGAGAAATAATTTAACTAAAGAAACAAAATTTGGAAGTTAAATTTACATGCAATACCTAGCTTTGTAGGTTAATAGTTTTCTATTAGAGAAAGATCACTAACAAAACAATAGAGCCTCGAGAAATAATTTCAGTAAAGAAACAAAATAATGTAATGTAATTGATAGTGTTTTTCTTGGTAATTATTTAAACTATAACTATAAACACTTAGATAGCTAACATCAACAAAACTAAAGTCTAGACAGTCGTCATTGTAAATATTTTTGTCAATTATAAACCACATAAACATATATAAGAACATAAACATAAGTGTTAATAGGTGGAGGAAGTTGCCACCTCAAAGGGCTTCTGGTCTAAAGATTTGAGATTGTTGGGACATATAGAGTTAAGGATAAGAGCTTCTAACATAGCTATCACATCCCTTACTTCATTTTTCCCTTTCTCCAACTCATCGAGAGTCAATAGCATTTCATTCTTGGCATCTTCCTTTTCTAGTAATACCTAAGCCAACATGGATTTCATCCTCTAGTACAAGCCTATGGTTAGTAAGTATTGATTTTTCCTGCCTTGAGTGTACCCAAGGTTGGGCACCCATTGTCAATTACAAACATCCTACAATACTTGATGATCCTACATGCATTTATGCTCACACACCACACAGTCTTTCGAGTCCTACAATCCTTGTTTGATGTCCAAAGGAATCTGGTCTCTCAATTGTTGCATTGTAGCCATGTATAGCCTGATGTGAGCACCCCCATGTATCCCACAACCACGCCTACCTCGACTGTTATGAACTCGCTTTCAAACCCTCATGATGAGCCACTAGCAATTTGAGATAATCCCTAAGCAAATAATCAATGCTACTAACCAACAAAAACCTTGTTCCCCATGTAAGAAGCCTAACCAAAGGAGACATGGTGGGGGTGTGCTACAAAAAAACTCAGTCCAGTGAGATATTTGGGAAATACCAAGGAAAAATCCAATCCTCCTTCCTAGTTTATCATTTTCAATTCGAAAGTGCGCCTATAGTGTCATTAACACCACCCAACCAAACTACAATCGATCTATTGCATGCGTAGGAATATCATGATATGGCCCATTAGGCACATTAATTATCGAGCCTTGAAACTCATAAACATTGAGTGTACTCCACATTTATGATAGAAGGGCAAATCACATTTGCTCGTGGAGCAATGTGAAAGCTCCTCTTGTAGCCTCCCTCCTCACCCCATTCGAGGAATATTAACATTATTTTTTAATGTCATTTTTAAAAAAGTTTATTGATGTGATTTCTTTCGATAAGTATTTCATATAATTCTTTTACAAAATATTAACCTTTTTTTAATATGTTTGTATATATTGGGAAACCTTGTCATAACTTGGTTGTCAGTAGTGAGGACAATTATCACTAGCCGCTATCTATGAATGTAGATTGACTTATCACCATTATTTAAGGAAAACCATGCCACTTGTAATTACCCATTGACAGTCCATAAGGGGGCAGGGTTTGCCAATTCGAAGCAAGTTTTAAGACATATTCCAGCCTTGGTATAAAATATTAACTATCTCATACATAAAAATTATAAAATAAATTTAAAATATAAAAAAATATTAGAATAAAAATTAAAATGAATAAATATCAAAGTAATATACCTCATTATAGTAACTAAGTTTTTTTTATTTGCATTGTTATTTGTTGCTTTTTTATGCTAAATGATTCTTGGGAGCAAAAGTGCTTTCTAGTCCACTATAGAAGAGATGGTGTAATGTCTTGTTTGGTAAACATTTGACTTAGTCAAATTATATAAAATAAATAAGTAAATAAATAAAATTTTATTAATTGAAATAAAATTGAGTTAAAATATGATGTTGTAATGTCTTGTCTTGTAAACATTTTGACTAAGTCAAATTATATAAAATAAATAAATAAATAAAATTTTATTAATTGAAATAAAATTGAGTTAAAATAGTCAATTAAATGGTGGTAAGTTTTGTATTATGTAAACATTTTGACTTTGTTTTTTTGACAGCCCATGGTTTTTCTCATGATATTCTTCTCTAATGTAGTCTATTTAAAGGCATGAAACTCAAATTCCACTATATGTGGATGGATGGCTCCGTTTCTTGAAGTGTGTTTTCTTAATAGACTCTAGTATTATTGGTAAAGGTAAGCTATGGTATCAAGTTTTCTATAAAAAAACCTACATATCAACCCAAAGCTTGGAATACCCATAGGACATGATTATCTAAATTCCAAACCCATTGTTAAGGTTTCTTAGGCTCCAACTATTATTGGTAAAGGTAAATCATGGAATCAAACGGTTTTTTTTTTTTTTGTTTTTTACATTTTTTTTGCTTTATATCCTAAAATAATAAAAGTAAGTCACAATGCAAACTAAAACTCTAATTCAAAGTTATGTTTTTGCATTTCTCGTGTTTTCAATACTTTTTATTTTATTTTATTTTTTTTATGTTTTTTTACATTTGTTTTTGCTTTGTATTATAAATGTTTCTAGTAATCTCTATCATACTGTGAAATTATAAGATGGGTATCTATGTGAAAACATAAGATAGGTATATGGAAGAAACCTAAAAAGTTTTGAGGTTTTGAAAATCTAATCACCATTTTCATGAACTTGTAAACGAAACATTTGTACAAAGTTATTAGAATATATCCATTTCTATTTTTTAACACAATTGTTTTAGCAATTTGTGTATACAATTAGATTATATACCTTTAAGATTTTAAATTAATTGTTTTTTCAATTAAAATTTATTGATAAAAAACTAAAAAATAAACTCATTAAACTATTGCATTTCAGCTAAATACAAATTTTTTACTTTGACCTATAAAACTAGATTCCATTTCATTTCTCTAAAATGAAATTTAATTAAAATTAAATTAGTTATCATCTTTAAATGCACATTTATTAATTTCAAGATTTTATTATGCATTTATTAATTTCAAAATTTTATTATTATAATGTATGTAAATACAGTGAATATGAAGTCAATGTTTTATCTTTTCATAAAGCATCCCATTCTTGACTGTGTATGTCATTATATTGTTGTAAAGTTTTTTACCAATTTTTTGACCACTACGTCTAAGGAATATTGCACTAGATAGATACTTGGAAGGACGACTTTGTACCAAACTGATTTATCCGAAATGACGATTTTGTATTCATTGAACCAGAAAACTTGACCATGTTCTTATCATCAAAGTTTTTGAATTCCTTCTCAATAATAATTATAAAAAATATTTTAAATTTAAATATTTATGTGGATTCAATTTTTTTTATATATATAATAATTTTTTTTTTTTACCAACTATCAAGTTACATCTTTATAATGGTTGTATCAAGTTTAAAGACATCTTTATAATGGTTTAATGTTTTGGAAAATATATTTTATTATAAAACACTTAAATTACGAAGCCATGTTCCAAATTAGATAGATACGAGTGAAAGGGAATATCTTGGAGCCGGCCAGCCCTTCCCCGTATAGTTTAAGCCAACAAGGATTGCGAAGCCTGGCAGAAGGGTTTTAACACTCGACCAACGGGAGAGGAGAAATGGCTCACCCAATCCTATGTCTTATGAATTCAATTCCCTTGCCATATGAGCTTGGTAGGGCGTTCAGATCTGGGGCTGGCATGTTAGCATAGAAGCTAACAACTGGGGTTGACTCTCAAACCAGGGGATCCCATCAACAAAGCTCGGTAAAGGCCCACTTCTTCCAACTCTTAGGCCCCTCGTGGACATACGTGAAAGGAAAATATTACGCCACTTGATCTAGGTTCAGAAGCCTGACCTTTTTTGGGGTCAAGAAGGTGAGCTATCCCCAAGGTTTAGTAGGCTTTTGTTTAATTTCCATACACCCGGGATTTTTCATAGCTCCTTGTTTTCCCTTTAATAAGTTACTTGTTGAAAGCAAATCATAAAACTAGAAATTGTCCTAAAAGGTACAAAGAGAGGCCGATAGGATTATTAAATTGGAATTGTTGAATTTTTCTAGAAGACATGTTGGTTCATTACATGTAACTACTTAAGTATAAATTCATAAATTCATAATGAATCACATATCTATTCTAAATAAAGAATCCACAAAATCTCTCTTTAAATACATGTGCAAACACCACATAATTTCATTTGAATTAGTAATCTTCAAAATAAGTACACTAATATTCAATTCATTAATAGTTGAAAAAAGAATCCACAAAATCTCTCTTTAAATACATGTGCAAACACCACATAATTTTCATTTGAATTAGTAATCTTCAAAATAAGTACACTAATATTCAATTCATTAATAGTTGAAAACTTTTTTCAAACTTTAATATCCATTCAATTTAATTCCTTTATTTTATAAAAATATAATAAAAAACAATCTTAGAAAATCCCTTATTTAAAATTGTTAAAAAATAAATTTAATACTATTCAAAACCATATAAAATTAATTACATTAAAAAAAATTTAAAAATACGTTCATGAAATTTTCCAACAATTCTCACCTATCATACATGATTTATCTTTTTCAACATATTCAAGCCCAAAATAAAATAAAATTTAAAACGTGAATCACTTTAGGTTAGTTGTTCCATCTTGTACGTTATGTTATTTGAATTCTATCTCTCCAGCCACTAATGGATACACTATTCCCGATCTGCCCGCCTAGTGGCAAATTCAAGCGAATATACAGGTGTAAACCTTATTACAGGTGTAAACCTCTTTCTTCTATCTTCTAGAAAGATTTAGAATTAAGATGAATCTATCTTTTTTATATTTTTTTTACATGATGGTAGTTTAAAATTTTCTACAATTTGTTGGCTTTTCTTTTCACGTTAGACCTCAAGTGTTTTAGGATTATCCACATCCACCATTGGACATGCCACTTATCTTACGACAGTGCACCCTCCCTTCTCTCTGTGCAATACATCTCAATACCCAGAAACAAGTTCCAAATAATTTTGTAAATGGAGTTTGTTGGGTTTTACGATATATCATAGGAGTAAAATTATATTTTACAGGATATTTTTGCATAAGGCCTGCCTCAGTTTGGTGATTCTATCTGTTGTATACAGAGCTGTGATATTGCCTTTCTGCTTGGAACCAACCATGCCACAATGTATGAATGCATGTGATTTGTTAGATGTAGGGGGGTTAAATTATTTCCATTGTTGAACTATATTGTTCAGCGTTTTTAAATGCATATTACAAAGAAGTTAGAATCAAGGCATACACTAGTCAAGATAAGCTTCAGCACTTAAGCATAAGATAAAAAACCCACCTTGCATTAGAACTATAAAAAAGGTTCAAAGGATACAAAGCCTAAATAAGTTAAACCTATAAAAAACAAGAAATTTCCAACCAACACCAAAGTTAAATGTTCTTACTTTTTAAAAGATTCCCAAACACGCCTCTTCATTTGCCTTTGTGGCTTGAAATTGTTGTACCATGGAAGCTTGGAAACACCCGGCCAGTTGGACTCATCCGGTGATCCACAAAACTCAAAAATTTTAGTGAGTTGCTCTGGCTACAAACATCACAAAAATTCATGAATTAAAGAGATGCATAAAAGCAAAGAAAGCTCCAAATACAACTAAGGTAATATAGTGACTAGAGCGGTAGTAATTTTGAAGCTTAATCTCATTCTTTCCTGGTAAAATAGGTTTTCCATATAAAAGCTCCGCAAATATACATCCCACCGACCACATGTCAACAGTTGGACCATATTTTGTCGAGCGGCCTGCACACAGCATTAGAACTTAAAATTAGCACTAATAATATTCTATCCAGAGTTTACCTCGCAGACAAGAAAACAACCATAATATAGACAAAATTGACTGGAATGACAGCATAGGCCAAATTTCACTTACCTATACCACAATGTTATTACTCTATTGATCAGGTTTCCATTATGGTCACTGCAGAATGCTCTTGCTAGGCCAAAATCGGCAAGCTTTAGGATCCCATTATTATCAATCAGCAGATTAGATCCTGTTAAATATATAAGGTGCCATGTTCAAAGGTTTGTTTCGATAAGCATATCCCATAGTTAAAGAAGACACGAAAAAAGATTTATGAAATCAGGAATTTACCTTTGATATCCCGATACGAAACTTGGTTGATATGACAATAGTGCAGCCCGATTAACAATTGCTTCATGGAACACAAATAGCTAGACAAATTAGAACAACGAGGTAGAAAACCTGTATATAATCCTTTATAAAGACTGAATTCGCGCCACAGCCTGCAAACAGGCACGACCAGGATGGACGTTAATCGCCATAACTGTGGCATGCGGGGCATTGTTTCTTGTGAGCGCCACAGCCTGCAAACAGGGACGACCAGGATGGACATTGGACGGTTGAGGAGCCATTCCATGCACAGGGCAAAGCATGGGAAGAAGGGGTAAGGAACAAAATATGAAGACTGTGGCAGAAGAAGAGGAAGTTGTCATGGAAATTAGGCCGCAAATAAAAGAGTTTTTATAATTGATCCAGCTTTCATGTATCCTGGCCATGGCCGCTCTCATATGGAGGAGGTGCAGCGGCAGCTACTTTAGACGCCGAATTTGGATGCAATTTCAGCTTTCCCTCGCCCTTCGGTGTGCCATTGTCATGTCTTTTCTACATACAGTCCTGGCCATGGACGCTTGGCTTACCTAGACCATGAACGCTCCCATATGAAGAAGGAGTAGCGGCGGTTGCTTCAGATTTTAGCTTCAACAAATCCAAGCAAACGATGCCAAGGCTTTAACAACATAGAAGACCCTACGTCATAACAATGCCGGTAAGGTCATGGAAGCACGAAAACCGCAGAACAGGGTTTCCAAAGCACAAATTGGTTGATCGTGCATCGCAGAATAGGGGTTTGGTTTTCGCGAGTGTTGAGCAATAATTCCATTCAGCGATAATTTAGTTTCCGGATGAGGTGTGGAGTGATAACACCGCTCGCTTTCAGAACTCTACGGACACAGTGTGGGTGGTTAGAAGGTTTATGCCCGCTCTATGCCAGACTCCAGACTCCAGGTGTCAGCTTGAGAAACAAAGGGACGACGAAAGTCCTTTTCAAAGGAAAGGCCTATCGGCCTAACAAGTGTAGTCGTTGGAAATAAACAAAGTTGTAAATTTATATTATAATGATGGGAAGTAAGCAAGGTTAAAATTAATGGAGGTAAACATAAAATTATAGCAATAATTAGCGCAACTACATTTACCAATGTGGTTGATATACACCGATGTGTATGATATATATTTACAACCACATGGTTGATATATGTTGATAAGTATATTTCTACCACCCACCACATTAATAACTATTAGGTGTATTTTGTTAAAGGCTAACTATTTCTAATTCTTGACAACTATATAAATCATAATAGCTATATTA
>APFE030490202.1:25396-41613 GCA_000404065.3 Pinus taeda
TATATTTCATATATTTACTTAAAGTAAATTAAAACTATCAACGAAACTCAAGGGATTAATAAATACATGTGATTACCAATATTATAAACCGAAACAACTATTAAACCCAAGAGCCTAATATTATAAACCCAAGGGATAAATATTATAAACATAAAGGATCAACAAACTCTAGGAATCAATATTAAAAACACATGGTATTAATAAATGCTAGGAATTAAGATTTTAAACCTAAGGGATTGATAAACACTTGGGATTATTTATATTATAAATCCAACAAATTAGTAAACCTAAGGGATAAATATTATAAATGTAAGGAATCAAGAAACCCAAGGACCAATATAAAAAATAGAAGGGATTAATAAACCCTAGGAATTAATATTTTAAACTCAAAGGATAAATCAACCCGAGGGATTAAATTATAAACACAAGGAATTATTATGATTATAAACCTAATGGACTAATAAACCCAAGGGATAAATATCATAAACCTAAGGGATCAACAAACCCAGTGGATCAATATTAAAAACACAAGGGATTAATAAAGCTTAGGAATTAATATTTTAAACAAAAAGGATTGACAAACCCATATGACTATTAATATTATAAACCCAAGGGATTAATATTACCAACCCAAAGAATTAGAAAACTTAAGGGAATAATGTTATAAACCCAATGGATCGACACACCCATGGGATTATTATCATTCTAAACACAAGGGTCAATAAACCCAATGAATTATTAATATTATAAAACCAAGACATTAATATTATAAATACAAATGATTAATAATCTCAGGGAATTAATAAACTAAGAAATCAATAAACCCAACAAACTAATATTAAAAACCCAGGCAATTAATAAACCCTAGGAAATAATATTTTAATCTCAAGGGATTAATAAACCCAAAGGATTAAATTATAAACTCAAGGAATTATTAATATTATAAACTTAAGGAATAAATAAACCCAAGCATTTAATATTATAACCCTAAGGAATTAGTAAACCCAAGGGAAACATATTATAAAGCTAAGGGATAAAAAAATGCAAGGGATCAATATTGAAAACATAAAGATTAATAAAGCCTATGAATTAATTTTATACCCAAAGGATTGATAAACCCACATGACTATTAATATTATAAACCCAAGGTATTAATATTACCAACCCAAAGAATTAGAAAAATCAAAGTATTAATGTTATAAACCTAATGGATCAACAAACCCAAGGAATTATTATATAATAAACACAAAAAAACAATAAACCCAAGGGATTATTAATATTATAAACCCAATGGATTAATATTATAAATACAATTTACTAATAAACCCAAGGAATCAATAAACCCACCAAGCTAATATTAAACCCTAGCAATTAATAAAGCTTAAGAATCAATATTTTAAACTCAAGGATTAACAAACCCAAGGAATTATTAATACTATAAACCCAAGGAACTAATAAACCAAGGGTTTAATATTATAAAACCAAGGAATTAGTGAATCGAGGGAATAAATATTAAAAACCTAAGGGATTAACAAGCCGAATGGATCAATATTAAAAACACAAGAAATTACTAAAGCCTAGGAATTAATAGCTTAAACCCAAAGGATTGATAAACCCGCGTGATTATAATATTATAAACCCAAGCGATCAATAAACCTTAGGGATTGTTAATATTATAAACCCTACGAATTAATAAACCGAAGGGATAAACATTATAAACCTAAGGGATTAATATGAAATCCTAGGACTAATATTTAACTCTTAATAATAGGGTTTAATAAACTCATTAGATTATTAATATGAAAAACCCAAGGGATTAACATTACCAACCCAAAGAATTATAAAACTCAAGGGATTAATGTTATAAACTCAATGGATCAACAAACCCAAGGGATTATTAATATTTTAAACCCATGGGATTAATATTATAAATACAAATGATTAATAAACCTAAGCGATTAATGAACCCTATGAATTAATATTTTAAACTCAAGCGATTAAGAAATCCAAAGGATTAAATTATAAACCCAATCAATTATTAATATTATAAACCGAAGTGACTAATAAACCCAAGGGTTTAATATGGTAAACCCAATGAGTTAGTAAACACAAGGGATGAATATTATAAACCTAAATTATGAACAAACCCAAGGAATCAATATTAAAAAAACATGGGATTAATAAAACTTAGGAATTAACACTTTAAACTCAATGGATTAATAAACCCATGGGATTATTAATATTATAAACCCAACGAATTGGTAAACCTAAGTGATAAATACTATAAACCTAAAAGCCCAAGGTATTATAAGCCCTAGACAATAATATTTATATTATTCCTAAGGGATTAATATTATAAACTCTAAAAGACATGGTTGACCATTGTTGGCCATGGTTCTTTTTCATAAGAAGAAAATCTTTGTCACAATGAAATGTTCGACCATGGTTGACCATTGTTGACCATGATTGATTTTCAAATAGAGACAATATTTGTCACAATGCGACATTGGACCATGGTTGACCATGACAGACCATGATTATAAACCCAAGGAATTATATTATTAACCCAAGGTATTGTAAACCTAATGGAAAAATATTAAATCCAAGGGATTAATATTATAAATCCAATGTATATAAACCCTAAGATAAACATTTTAAACTATAAAATAAACATGGTTGACCATGATCCATTTTCATATTGAGACAAATTTTTTCACAATGTGACGTTCCACAATGGTTAATTTTCATATTGAGAAAATATTTGTCACAGTGTGATGTTTGACCATAGTTGACCATGATTTTTTTTTTGTGAATTAGTCTACTCCTATTATTATACAAAAAAAGTTACAGCGAGGCAAGCCTCGAAGATTCTCTCCATACTGACTATGGATTGAGTAGTGGACTTACATTGGAGGGCAAAATTTCCCTGAGAACTGACTTGTCCAAAAACAACTGTGAACTGACCAAGTAGCATTACCGACAGACTTCTGAAAGCTGACTCGACCAAAAAAACCAAAAACTACCCAGAATGCATTACAAACAGAGGTAGAACCTTGTTGAGTCCAAGCATGGACTAAACTGAAACAGACTCAATCCGAACATAACTAAACAAGACGACAACATTAACAAGATGATAACAAAATCCACCAAGTGGAGATGGCGTAGACCTGAAACCAGCATGTATACTGTGGAGCGCAGAGGAGGAAACCTCCTATGTCGTTTGGAGGACCAAAAAAGAAGCGAATGCGTGTTCATTTGTCCATGGAGGCAGAAGGCTGCTCCTCGACTATCCTGCACCCATACTGCTCTGAGGCACTGGAATCCGACTGAAGGACTACATTTTTGGCTGGCTCGCTTGGACCCACAACCACTCCAGGGTTCACCGCGGACGGAGTTCCTTGGCACTGGATAGGAGTGGCCTGCTATGCTCTGAAGAGGCTCTGGGTGGAGCCGAATTCTCACACTTCTCGATCTTGACTGAAACGATAAAAGAGGAATTTTCCAGGGTACAAGGAATTCGAAAACGGGTGGTGGGATGAGCGTTGTGTGCACAATCCTCATTACGAGCCCGCCCTCTTCCTCTTCCCCTACCTCTCCTGGTTGTTGGGGATTCCATTTCATCTGAGGAAGGGTCCGAGGTATTGGAGGAGCGTTGTTGGATAGCTTGTCCTCTTGAACCACCCTGAGAACCTCCCCTCCTGCTGATAAGTCAGAGCCGCTCACGCGACATGCTGAAGACCCAGGTGAGGTGACGCTGGAGCGAAGGCACAGTGAGCTAGGAAGGCACAATGAGCGAAGGCACAGTGAGCCAGGAAGGCAAGGCAATGGAGGCACAGAGGGGCATGGAATTAGAACGCAGGGAGCGACCATACCTGAGGGGAGAGCAGAGGTGTGTAAGCCTGTGACAGAGGCCGAGACCCCAATAGACAGAGGCTGAGACCCACTGAGACGAAGGCCAAGACCTCGACTGAGACAGAGGCCGAGACACCAAATAAACCAGAGGCCGAGACACCAAATTAAGCAGAGGCCGAGACCCCAATTGAAACAGCGCCGAATTGCTTGTCCAGGCCAGCGGAGGCGAACTCTTATAATGGCACATTGAGTCGCCCGGAGTAATCACCATTACCCAGCAGAGGATCTAAAACCAAATCGCGGGAGAAGCAAGCAGCAGGAGCTCCATCATGTTGCGAACAGCGGACTGCAGGTGGGAGTTGATGGCAGCATTTAATTTAACGGTGTGGGAGCTGCATGTCGTCCCTTTCTCCATACAAGTGGTGGGACTGGGCTGCCACTTGCCCAGTGGATGCGCCGTCCTTGTACGTCGCTTTAAATTAAACACCCGCAGCCGGGGCATAGTTGACCATGATTATGAACACAAGGGATTTATATTAAACCTAAGGGTTAATATTATAAGCACTATGAATAATTTTATAACCTAGGGATATGGACCCTTAGATCAATAAACCCAATAGACTAATATTATAATCCAAGGAAATAATAAACCCAATGATTAATACTAAAAATCCAAGGGTTTATAAACCCAATGGAATAATATTAAACCCAAGGGATTAATATTATAAACCCTAGGTATATAAACCCTTAGATAAATAATATAAACCCTAAAATAAACTTGGTTGAACATGGTTTACCATGGTTGATTTAGACATTGAGACAATCTTTGTCATAATGTGACGTTGGACCAAGGATGATCATGTTTGGCCATGGTTGATTTTCATAGTGAGACAATCTTTGTCACAATGTGATATTCGACCATGGTTGACCATGATCGACCATGGTTGACAATGGTTGACAATCGTTAACCATGGTTGATTTTCCTATTGTTAGACAATATTTGTCATAATGTGACATTGGACCATGATTGATATTTATATTGAGACAATCTTTGTCATAATGCGACATTAGACCACAGTTGACCATGGTTCACAATGGTTGATTTTCATATTGATGAAATCTTTGTCAGATTGTGATATTGGACCATAGTTGACCATGGTTGATCAAGACTATAAACACATCGGATTTATATTAAACCATAAGATTAATATTATAAACCCTATGAATAATATTATACCTTAGAAATATGAACCCTTAGATAAATAAACACAAGAAATTGATATTTCACCCGTTATTTTAAACCCAAGGGTCGGCCATCATTACAAACCCAAGGCAGTAATAGACCCAATAGATAAATACTAACAAATCCAAGATATTATAAAACCTAGGGAGTAATATTAACCCCATCATATTAATATTATAAAACCAAGTTGCTTAAACCCCAAGATAAATATTATAAACTGAAAAATAAACATCGTCAACCATGCTTAACCGTCATTGATTTTCATATTGAGACAATCTTTGTTACAATGCGACATTGGACCATGGTTGACCATGATTTTCCATGGTTGATTACAGTTTCCATATCAAGATAAACTTCATTATAACGCAATGTTCAACAAGGGATGGCGATGGTTGGTTTTCAAAATGAGAGAATATATGTCATATTAGATATTTTAAACCCCTTTAGCCCTAAATCACTGACATCAATATCATAAACATAAATTATGCAAATATACAAAACAATAATAATAAACATAAACCACAACAATGTAAGAACCGCATTACAAACCATTAAGACATCAATACAAAACATTAATTTCAATACATTAATAATAATACACTATAAACCATTAAAACATGATAAACCATCAACACATTAATAATAACACATTTATATCAATGCATTATAAATAATTAATAAAATTTAAAGAATAAATACATTAATATTAATACATGAATATATTAATAGATAAATCTCAAGAATATTGATATAAATAGCAAGAACATGAAGGCCCAACATTAATTCAAAAATAGTTGGGCCAAACAAAAAAAAAGTTTAGCCAAATTTTTGTTTTCCGCGATCAGATGTTAAAATAAATGGGAAATCTTTTCGACTGAACAATTTTAAAATTTCGACCAAAAACCCTATCTGCATTTTACATTGGTTGTAAAATTAAAATGATGCGACTCTTCGATATCACTGTTTCGTCCAAATGTTATAAATAAACTCAGTCGAAACATTATTTTCGCAGTCACATTCCTCATGTACAACTTCTGAATTCCAAACTTCTTTGCATCTAATTTTTGGACAAAAAAAAATTGCCTGGATTTCTAAAGTGATTTTTTGGGTTAAATTTTGAAAGTAAGTCTTTTGAGCTAAATTTTGAAAGTGAGTTTTTTGCGCTGAATTTTGAAAGTGAGTTTTTTGAGCTAAATTTTGAAAGTGACCTTTTTAGGTTGAATTTAGAAAGTGATTTTTTTGCTGGATTTTGAAAATGACTTTTTTTTGCTGGATTTTGAAATTGAAATTTTTGGGTTTGATTTCAAAAATCTACATAGATCGAATTATCATGGGAAATCAAAAAAATTGCAAGAGAAAATATGATCGAATAAGAGACATTGAGGCTCGTAGAGAATACTCGAGAAACTATTACAAAAAAAAGAAGGAAGAATGCTTATATATTGAAAGGGAAAATCAATCTCAACAAGAAGTTGAACCAGGTATGTAAATGTAAATATTATAAATGATATTTAAAATTTAATAGTGTATTGTGAAATTTAATTTTTATTTGATGAACTAATTTGAAAAATATTTTGCAATGTAAACAAAGATTTTCCTCATAATATTAATGATGAGATTGAAAATGTTGAAATACAAAGTCAAAAATAAAATGAACCAATGATTGATGATGTTGAAAGAGAGTGAATTGAAGTTGAATGACCCTTAGGTATGTATATATATATGTTATGTATTATTGAAATTATACATATTTATTAGTTTCAACTTCATGAACTCTATTTTTAATTTATTTATTTAATGTATATTTATACTCATTTACATTAAATTCTCATATGTACAGATGAAATCAATATTGATGATGTGATGTTAGAAAATGTCGACACTGGCACGTACGGAGATAAAAAAAACTAACCATGTTATATGATATTGTGTTAACTTCATTATTGATAAGTTTTTCAAAGATGAAAATGTGAAAGTTCAAGCTCAAATTTTGAGAGGTCTCTTAACATCAAAGAAATTAAAAGAAGCTATAATGCTATTGGGTATTCTAAAATAAACGAAAGAAAAAAAGGTGATTCAAAATATAAATAGTGCTCTAAAATAAATTGGAAGATCTAGAAAGAAAAGTCATCTAGATGCACATAGAGAAATAAAAATGGCAGTCGTTTCATCAAGTACTAAAGAAAATAGTTTGGTAAAATCTATGGGAAAAGCATTAGGGGCCTCACGAAAAACATTGCACAGGTATAGAAAATTTCAATTGCAAATAGATGTAAATGATGAGATTGTTTGTTGGACAATTATTTGTAGGCAACCATATAAAGATAGACTTGGAGAATATGTTAAAAAAATAATATATGAATATTGGATGAAAAATTCAAGCGTTTCACCGATCAAGTGCTCAAAACTCAAAGTGTCATAATTTTGGTAAACTCGGCTTTAGATTGAAGATCTCATCATTTTGATTCCAACAGTGTGAACAACACTCAAATCTGAGCTCGTATGCAGAAGTTAGATCAAGTCAAAATTCAGATTTGACTTGCTTACATGGCAGGATTGGATGGCATGGCAAGGTCCTTCAGCGAATGAGAAGGCGCCAAATGGCAGGCCGCCATTAGCCCCCACATATCACAAATTGCAAGTTGCAGGTGGATCGTGTTAAAGAATCAGCCCTGAGCAAGGAAGGGTTGCGATGCGATAAATCATAATCGCACTTCGCAAAAGACAGGCGGAAAGGTGTTAAAGGAACAACCCCAAAGTTACGATGTGATGGATTGGCTCAGCAGAAACGATGTGATAAATCGGCCACCAACGTACCCAAGTTGCGATGTGATAAACGCAATCGTAGATCGCAATCGCAACTCGCAGGAATCTTGCATTAAGATTACCCGCGGATGCTCTGCCGAATTGCGATTAAGCGATAGGTTTCAGATGTGATTTGTTTATGGATTCTAGTTTATAATTTCGTCGGCTCTGCCACATCGCAGTTGCTCAATCACCACCGTGTTCGGAAATATTAAGCCCACTAGTCCCTACTGATTGCGATTTCCGAACCCGTCGGGAAGTATGGCTACAGTGGCCGAAATGTGGCAAATTTGGCAGATTTCAGGCCGAATTTGATGATTATTGGTTGGAAAAGGGGAATTTGTTGAGAAAATTGTGGGGGAACTGGGAAAGTTCATAAATTCTTTAGTTATTATCCAAATCAGGGTCAAAAAGAGTTAATTCCAGCAGTTTTGGCTATTATGAACTCATTGAGATAGATTTTAGAGGCATTTGAGCATTGTAAACACACTTTTGTTCTAATTTTGAGCATAATAGAGAGGCCCAAGCATTGGAAGCTAGACCAAGGAGACATAGCCCAGGTGGGGTGAACTCCTGATCAAATCTCTGTGTCGTGTGTTGTATTTTGATGTTCTTTGTTGTTATTTTGTTGTTGTTTAGCATATGTTTTATGTTAAGTTGTTTATAACATTTACATAAGAAACTCTCATGGAAATCAGTTAATTAAGCAAATGGTGAATCCTTAAACACTTGCTAAGCAAATGATAAGCATCTAGGGTTTTATTCTGAATGGAAAATTAGCACAACATTACTAATCTTCTCCATTTCAGGTCAATTTGGTAATAGAGACATGGTTTTTGCTTACTAGATTTGCTTGTGCAAAGAAGGCATATTGTTTTCTAGTTTTGTTTCATGCTAACAAGGTTAAAACTCAAAATAGGTGAAGTAAAGTTGGTTGGAAGCCCTGAAGTTGGGTTAAGGGGAAGAAGGTCAAGGTTTCCAAAGTCTTCAACACCAGTTCAGCCTCAAGTTGTAGTTGAGACTCCAGAGATCATGTCTCGTGAAGGAGAACCTACAAACATGACATAAGATGGGAAGACCCTCATAAAGGCTTTCTTTGATATGATAGAGATGGTGAAGGTCCTCTATGAAGAGAGGAATAGCAAGCTGCAAGGATAAAGTTCCAAACCTTCCAAAGGAGAAGGCTCTTTAGGAGGAGATAATGGAAAAAGAGGTAATGGGAATGGAGACAAACCGCCACCCTTTCCACCATCTTTTTCATATTATTATTCACAAGCATCTTCACACTATTCCACTAATAAAACCCTTACTCATACTCATCATCATTCTTCAAAAGGAATTGGTAAATCACCATTTTTAAAACTTGATGTTAAATTCAAGTTGCCCTTGTATAATGGTGAAGTGAATGTAGAGAAGCTTGATAATTGGATTCGTCAGTTGGAGGTGTATTGAGGAATTCAAAACCTTCAAGAGGATGATATCAAAATTCAGTTGGCTTCATTGATAATGGAGGGTGCAACACTCATTTGGTGGGAAGAAAGGACTCAAGATGAGATAAAAAAAATATTGTAAGATCTCTATTACTTGGTATGATTTCATTGCTGCTAGAAAAAGACAATTCTACCCTTTAGCTCATATGCAAAAAGCTATCTTGAATTGGCAAAATTTCAGAGAGTTAAAATTCAAAATGTGCAAGAGTAAACTTAGGAGTTTAGGAGGAGCTCTTATGCTAGGAGTAGACTTAAAGTCACAAGATACTTTGTTGAAATACATAGGAGGTTTTCATAGCTATCTTCGACACACCATTCTTATGTTTAATCTCACGAATCTTGATGAGGTATGTGTTCAAGCTACACACCTCAAAGAAAGAGAGAAAAATGTACAAGAAGAAGGTAAGAAGAAGCCATTCCAGAGTGGTGAAAAAGGAAAGAAAACTAAAGGAAAGCAAAAGAAAAATGCTTATGTTAAGAAAGAAGGGGAGAACCCCTTGTGCAAGAATTGTTCCAAAGAGGGCCATGATGAAGCGTAGTGCTGGAAGCTTCATCCTGAACTAAGACAAAAAAAATAACAATAAAGGGAAATAGAAGACAAATGTTGTTGTACAACAAGACTTGGGTTCCAACTTAGGTTATGAAACAAAGGCTGTAGCCATAGTCACTAAAGGAAAAGCCATGGAAAAAACAAGAAAAGAGGAAGTCATGGCAAGAACCAACGCAACAAATAACTCCAACAATGCTTCAAATGAAGAAAACAGAATTGAGTTGTTCCATACCAGAGTTATTTCCAAACACACCAAGATTGATACGCTATTTAAGAGTGGATCCCAGGCAAATTTAATTTCTACAGACTTGGTCAAGAAGTTGAATTTGGAAACCATGCCTCATCATAAACCGTATGCATTGGTTTGGATAACCAAAGATGCAAATCTTCAGGTCACAAGGAAATGTGTTTTCAGGGTTTCTATTACTGCCAATTTCATTGATGAAGTCAAATTAGATGTGGTGTCGTTGGATATTTTTGGAACTGTGTTGGGACTCTTGTATCTGTATGATTGGAAAGCTATTTTCCATAGATTTGAGAAAAAATATCATTTGTTCAGGGATGGGGTGGAGTATATTGTGAGATCCCATCGTAGAAATATTAATTTGTCTTTAGCAAGCACAGGGCAAATGAAGGGACTAGTCAATTCCAACAAGAATATCATGCTCCTTATGATCAAGCAAAAGAATGACACTGAGTGTGAATCCTTTGTAGGCTGTGACGTGAAGCTAAAATTAGAATTATTGATTTGGTCAATAAATATGGAGTTATGTTTCAAGAACCAAAGAGATTGCCACCAAAAAGGGGAATTCAACACGAAATTCAGCTACAACAAGACTGTCCAATCCCAAATATCGGTATGTATCGAATGTCAATTCTGGAAAGTTTAGAAATTAATAAACAAGTCCAAGAATTGTTAGATAAAGGTGTAACTCATCCCTCTATTTTGCCATGTGGTTCATCAATTGTTTTTGTACCCAAGAAAGATGGAACCTAATGCATGTGTGTAGATTATCAAGCTTTGAATAAAATTACCTTAAATAATCGATACCCACTGCCCAGAATAGATGATTTGCTAGATCAGTTGAAGAATGCAAAATATTTAACTAAATTAGACTTGAGAAGTGGATATCATCAAGTTAGAATAGCTGAGGAGGATATTTGGAAGACTTCTTTTAAAACCAAACAGGGATTGTTTGAGTGGCTGGTTGTGCCTTTCGGTCTTTGCAACGCTCTAGCTACATTCATGAGAGTTATGAATGATGTTTTATGAGAGTTATGAATGATGTTTTAAGACCCTTTATTGATGAGTTTGTAATTGTCTATTTAGATGATATTTTGATATTAAAAAAATCACGAGAACAACATGTCAAGCATGTGAGGAAAGTGTTGGATTTCTTGAAAAAGAACAGTTATTTCTAAAGATGTCTAAATGTGAATTCGAGAAAATTTGCATAGTGTATTTGGGCCACATAGTTGGAGGAGGTGAGCTGAAGATTGACCCCTCTAAATTTTCAGTCACTGTGAATTGGCCAATACCCAAATCAGACACAAAAGTAAGGAGTTTTCTGGGAGAAGCGTAGTACTGGAGGAAGTTCATTGCCAATTTCTCTTCCATAGCAGCTCCATTACATGCTTTGACTAGCGTCAAGGTTGTCTTCTAGGGGGGAGGTAAACAACAAAAAGCATTTTATGCTTTAAAACAAAATATCAGTTCAACCCTAGTTTTAGCATTGTCGGATTTGAAACAACCATTTGAAATACAAACAGATGCAAGTGACTACGCCATGGTTGCAGTTCTTTTACAACATGGTAGGCCCATTTCATTTCATTTTGAGATTTTTAATGGTGTTGTTACTAACTATCCTACATATGATAAATATCTTTACGCATTGGTGCAAAGTGTGAAAAAATGGAAGCATTACTTAATGGGAAAAGAAACCATTATTCACACTGATCATCAACCTTTGCAATACCTACAATCTCAAACAAAATTGCAACAATCAAGGCACTTTTGTTGGATGGGATTCTTACAACAATTCCACTTGGTAATCAGGTCCATGAAAGGTATTTATAATAGAGCTGTTGATATTCTTTCTAGATGGTTGTTAATGTAGCCATTTTACTCAAGAATCATTTTGTTTTCCCTGAAAGTTATGTTGAACAATACACACATGATGCTGACTTTCAAGAGGTATATTCAAACTTGAGTCAAGGCCACCAAGTTGAGGAATTATAGTACCATGTACATGATAATATCTTGTATCATTTGGGAAAACTTTGTGTTCCATAGGGAGAGAGAGTAAATGTCACAAGGGAAGCGCACACTTCTCTTATTGCTGGACATTTTGGTGTAAGTAAAACAATGGGAAATCTTCAGAGGTATTTTTACTGGCCTTGTATGCTTGAAAGTGTGTCATGTTTTATCAGCGGTTGTTCATTATGTGCAGTCAGTAAGCCTAGTAATAGGAAACTAGGATTGTGCACACCACTTCTAGTGCCTTCACGTCCATGGGTGAGTGTTTCTATGGATTTTGTAGGAGGTCTTTTTTATCAAGAAAAGGTCGTGATTATTTTTACGTAGTTGTGGATAACTTCAGTAAGATGTGCATATTAATGCCTTGTAAAAAACAAATTACAGCTAAATAAATAGCTCAACTTTTCTTTCAAAATGTATGGTTTCATTTTGGATTACCTACTTCTATTGTAAGTGATCGTGATTCCCGATTTGTTGGGAATTTTTGGTCAAATTTATGGAACTTGATGGACACCAAGTTGAAGAAAAATACAGCCTTCCATCTGTAAACAGATGGTCAAACTGAAGTGGTTAACAAGGTAGTTATTCATTTTCTAAGAGGATATTGAAGAAAACATCCTAAGTTGTGGGATGAACGGTTTCATTATATTGAACATGCTTACAACTGAGAAAAACACTCTTCTACTCTAACTTCACCTTTTGAGGCATGTCTTGGTTATTTGCCTAAATTGCCTTTGGATTTCATCTTTGAGAAAGATGTAGCTGTAGATGGACATAGTGACATAGACAGAGCAAATAAATTCATTGAGAAAATTCAGTTGATTCACCAAACAATTCAAGAACAACTAGAAAAGATTCAAGGCAAGTATAAGGCAAGGCATGATAAGCATCGTGTGGATCATTGATTTTCAAGTAGGTGGTGAAGTTTGGCTTTACATTAGCAAGGAAAGGCTTCAAGGTGAAAGTAAAAAGATGAAACCAATCTGTTATGGTCCATGTAAAATTCTGGAAAAGATTGGTAATAATGCTTTCAAGATTGATTTGCCTTCATATATGCAAATTTATTATGTTTTTAATATTGAAAATTTGAGATTGTATGAGCCTCCTTTGATTGGAGATCAAGGAGAAAGTGTATTGATTCCATCAATTGAATATTTTTCTCCAAAATGTCTTGATGAGCTTCAGCAAGACACCATACTTGACAGAAGAACGAGGTGATCAAAAAGGGGAAATGTTGATTATCTTCAAGTGGGTCTCAAAGGTACAAATCCATCAAAGGCAAAATAGATTGAAGAGGGGAAGGTGAGGGAACAATACCCTCATCTATTCAATAACTGAATATAATCTTTTGGGGTCCAAAATCTTCCAGTGGGGTGGAGTGATTAGGTGCTCAAAATTATGCTCAAAAATCAAAGTGTCATAATTTTGTTAAACTCAGCTTCAAATTCAAGAGTTTATCATTCTAATTCCAACAGTGCGAATGACACTCAAATTTGAGCTCGTATGCAGAAGTTAGAGCAAGTCAAAATTCAGATTCAACTTGCTTACATGGCAGGATTGGATGACGTGGAAAGACCCTTTAGCGAATGACGAGATGCTAAGTGAAAGGCTGCCATTGGCCCCCGCATATCACAAATCACAAGTCACAGGAAGATTGTGTTAAAGAATCGGCCCCAAGCAGGGAAGGGTCGTGATGTGATAAATCGCAATCGCAGTTCGCAAAAGACAAGAAGCAAGGTGTTAAAGGAACAACCCCAAAGTTGCAATGTGATGGATTGGCTCGATAGAAGTGATGTGATAAATCGTCCCCCAACATACCTAGGTTTCGATGTGATAAACACAATCGCAATCGCAACTCGAAGGAATCCTGCATTAAGATTACCTGTCGATGCTCTGCCAAATTGCGATTAAGCGATAGGTTCCAGATGCGTTTTGTTTATGGATTCCAGTTTATAATTCCGTCGAGTCTGCCACATTGCAGTTGCTCAATCTCCACCGCATTCACAAATATTAAGCGCGTGGTCCCTACCAATTACGATTTTCGAACCCACTAGGAAGTATGGATCTGGTGGCTGAAATGTGGAAAATTTGGCGGATTTAAGGCTGAATTTGATAGTTAGTGGTTGGAAAAGGGGAATTTGCTGAGAAAATTAAGGGAGAATTGGGAGAGGTCATAGCTTCTTTATTTCTTATCTAAAATAGGGGGGAAAAGAGTCAATTCTAGCAGTTTTGGCTATTCTGAACTCATTGAGACGGGTTTCAGAGGTGTTTGAGCATTGTAAACACACTTTTGTTGTAATTTTGAGCATAATAGAAAGGCCCAAGCATTGGAAGCTAGACAAAGGAGACATAGCCCAAGAGGGATGAACTACTCATCACATCTTTGTGTTGTGTGTTGTATTTTGATGTTCTTTGTTGTTATTTTGTTGTTGTTCAACATATGTTTTATGTTAAATTGTTTATAACATTTACATAAGAGTAGAAAATGGTGAATGCTTAAGAGCTTGATAAGAAAATGATAAGCATATTGGGTTTTATTCTGAATGGAGAATTAGCATAGCATTACTAATCTGCTCCATTTCCTATCATTCACTAAAAGTAAGGGATATCATGGTGTAAAGAATAGCACAAAATCAGTATGAATAACATGAAAAACATATCTTGGACACCACTTAGATAGAGTTGTTAATAACTTCATAGAAGAGAATCGTGGAATTAATGTCTCAATCAGTACTTTTGTGCAACAAAAACCATGGTATGTTAAACCTATCATTGTATGCGACATTTTTTGTTGTCGTTATCATGTGGAATTTCAATTATATTATGATAGGTTCCTTAATTTTGGTAAATTTAAAAAAAAAAAAAATCACCTCCTCCTTCCACTATCCATGATTTCATATCCCAAATTCTATGTAGAAGAGAAAATCATGAATTGTTTAACCAAGATAAATGTGATGGTGGTAAAAAATGCGATTATTGTGGAAATCTTACTTTATTTCACAAAAAATATCCTATTGATATGAATTATCAATCATTGTCCAACATAAAAGTGAAATGGAAGATATATGAATATATCCATACAACGATTGGTTCAAGTAGTAGTACAAATGTTAGAAGGATTGATTTACAAGAAGAAGATTTTTTGTGATATAGATTTTGAAGAAGTTTGAGACAAAAATTTATAAATACACCAAGCATTCTCATAGAGCTTGATGGCAGGACCTGCAATTCAAAAATTCCCGTGAAATTTTTCCACAAGGGACTATTTTGTCAATAGTTGATTTCACATAAAATTACAAATTTGTTGCACAAAATGAAATATAGATTCAATATTATCATTCTCACCAAGTCTCTATGCTTGTCCATGTTCTATATAGACATGTTGAAAAAAATGTTGATCATATATAAAGCACTAGTGAGAATCAATATGTTATTAAAGAATATCATTTTTATATTAGATGATCATACACATGATACACATTTTGTACAACATTGCTTTGATAATATTTATGACTCATTGAAAGGTCGTGGAATAAAATTCAATGAACATTGGATCTGGTTAAATGGATGTGTAGGTCAATTTAAATATTCATGTTCATTCTTTTGGTTTTGTCGTCTTCATATGAAAACCAACATTAAACATTGTTGGAATTTCTTTAAGACTAGTCATAGAAAAGGAGAACATGATGGTGTAGGGGCATGTATAAAATGAGCACTTAGAAGATATCAATGGATCACTCTGCAAACTGACTTGTCTCAGTTGAACAAGTTGTTCAATAGTGCATTGTTTCACTAATCCATGAGACTAACCCGTCAAGGGAGGGACGCAAGTATGTAAATATACATTAACTTGTATATATTTTTAATATATGATCATTTTTATTAATTTTCTAATTTTAAACATTTATAAATTATATAGTTTAAATAATTGATCGATGATTATTTTTGATATATAAATTGTATTTTAAATAACATATTTAAATTTTTTGCTTATTATTTTTTTTTTTTTTGAAAAAATCG
>APFE030490202.1:43251-72047 GCA_000404065.3 Pinus taeda
AGAAGCTCGTATGAGCGATCAAGTGGGGGTGGATCTGATTCTTGAGGTGACTGTGGATCCAGTCAGAGATTTTACTGCGAGTGAGGAAGATATTGGAGTGCAATCCACCTGAGCAGCGCCTGAGAATGACGGCGGAGGTCAAGAAAAACACAAGATCGGATCTGAGAGAGGTGACATATACGATCACAGGGCAAGGGTCAGAGAGAGGAGGGACTGAGTGGCGCAGTCGACGAGATTTGGTAGAGAGTGAGGAGATTTGGAGGTATGCAGATTTCGAGAAGGGTGAGGTCTGAGGTGACCCAGGTTCTGAGGAGAAGGGGTGAGATATGACAATTTAAGGAATTGCTTTGTCATAAGTGGAGTCATTTTCTCTGACTTGACCTACAAGTCTGCTGGTTGCCTTGTTGGCCTGATCATCTGCCTCTTTGTTGTTGCTCCTCAGCACATGTTTGAAAGTGGCCCCTTTTATTTCTCTTATGTTGTCAATGATCCTGGTTTTGATGTTGTTCAAAGCTATTTGCTTGAATTCACTCCCTGAGACCATGGCAGCTATAATAATGGCTGAATCGCCCATTATGAGCGGGTTTTGCAGTCCAAGTCTCTTCAGGATTGAAGTACCCAGGAAGAGGCTATAAGCCTTGGCCTTGTTGTTGGTCATGATGCCCAGTCCCCACTCATAAGTCACCATGATTTTGCCCTGATGGTCTTTGATAACTCCTCCTGCACCTGCCTAACCCAGATTATTTTTGGAGGCCCCATAAAACTGAAGGGAGGGCCTCTTTTGATTTAGGATCCAATCATTAACTTCCTCGTTGGAGCCTCTGAGCTTCCACTCCTTTTTCTGGCCTGTATTTGAAGCAGTAGAGATCCTTGTATCTAGACTGAATTTGCTAATCCCTTCAGCCTCCCTTTGATTCCAGTTTTCTTGATCTGGTTGGGCCATTCCATTAGCACTTATGGTCTCAGAGATGAGCGCTATTGATTTTGCCAGAGTGCTGGAAATGCTGGGCTTCTTGTTATTGAAAATGCATTTATTTCGGGTGATCCAGATTTGCCAACAAAGAGTTGAGGGGATGCTGCTCCACAATCTTTTGACAAGAGTTTTGTTTTTCTTGGAGTAGGGGTAGCTGTTTCCCCAATTTTTTTGGAGAGAGGTGATCTGGTTGGGCATTTCTCCTATGCTTAGAGGGCTAGTGATGAGCTTCTAGCAGTTTTGAGCAAAGGAGCATTCAAGGAAGAGGTGGATGCTGCTTTCTTCAGCTGCTCGGCAAAGGCAACATATTGAGGGACCAAGGATGCCTCTTTTCCTAAGGTTTTCAGCTATGAGGATTTTGCTTTTGAGGAGAGTCCAATTAAAAAACTTGACCTTCGAGAGGCATTCAGAATTCCAGACCACTTTGTGGAGAGCCCAGTTGTTGGTGGCTGTGGCATTTTGGAGGATTTTGTAGCCTTCTTTGACTGTGTAGTTTCCGCCATTGGGATCCCAGACATACTTGTCCTCGGTCAGATTGTTGAGGGGAGCTGACCCTGAGAGAGATAGCTTGAGATCAGCCCAAAGCTCCCTTAGATTGTTTGGAAGAGGGAGGCGCTTCCAGCCCTGCCATCTTCTTTGGTCCCAAGTGGAGATGTCATATAGAGAATTTAAATTTTTTGCTTCCATCCAAATTTGCAGAGGTCTGAGATTTTGGATTGCATCCCTTGGTCCTGTGCCCATTATACGATCGTTCCAGATGTTAATGTCTCTTCGACTTCCTGGAGCTCTGGAGATATAATCTTTGAATTGGGGGAGAGTTTTTTTAATGAGCTTCCAAACTGGGGTGCACTGCCTGTCAACAATTGATTCAGATAGAATGTTGGAGTTGGGACCATTCAGGTATTTTCTTTTGATTACTTCTGTCCACCAGGCACCTTTCCCATTGAGGATTCTCCATATCAGCTTGAAACCCATGGCTATGTTGGATAGTCTTGGTATTTTTATTCCTAGCCCTCCTTTTTCGAACGGTAATATGACCTGGTCCCATTTTACAAGGCTGAACTTTTTGGAGTCTTGCCTTCCTCCCTGCCAAAGGAAGCTCCTAATAATTATTTCCATATGCTTGTGAGTGCTAGCGGGGGCAAGAGTGACTGCGAATTGATAAATGGGGAGAGCAGAGAGAATGGCTTTGATGAGAGTGGTTCTTCCAGCCAGGTTGAGCCAAGTCATCCCCCAACTCTGAAGTTTTCCTCTCAGTTTCTCTATGAGTTTCACCCAAATTTCAGTTTTGACCGATTCCTTTCCTAAAGGCAGTCCCAGGTACATGAAGTGGCTCCAATTCCTTTGTGCTGGGATGTCGAGAATTGAGGAAATTCTCTGAATGATGTGTCTGGGGACGTTCCAAGTATATATCATGCACTTGTTGTTGTTGAGCTTTCCTCCGGACGCTAGAAGGAAGGATTCTAACATTTTCTTGAATCTTCTTGCCATCAAACTGGAGGCTCCCCCAATTAGGAGTGTGTCATCTGCAAAGAGAGAGTGGTTTATCCCCTTGGTTCCTTGAACTATGCTGATTCCTATGACTTCTTTTTGCCTGCGTACATTTTCCAAGTGTATGCTCAGCATTTCGGCCATGATGATGTAAAGGAAAGGGGAGAGAGGGCAGCCTTGTCTAAGTCCCCTTGTGCTTCTGAAGTAATTGCTTGGCCTGCCATTAATCAGAGGGGCTGTCCAGGGATAGGATATACACTCCATGATCCTGCTGATGAAGGTGCTGGATATCCCGAATTTCCCAAGAACTTCCTTAAGGAAGTGGTGGTTGACTCTATCAAAGGCGTTTGTGATGTCTAATTTGATGATCATGCCCCTTTCCTTTCTGTTTATGCTGTTCTGAATTGCCTCTTGGATAAGAATGACATTGTCCATGATTTGTCTTCTTGGGACGAAGCCCCCTTGATTCTCAGAGATGAGGGAGGGGAGAAGCTTTTTTAGCCTGTTGGCTAGGATTTTGGTAATGATTTTGTAGGAAACATTACACAGGGAGATTGGGCGGAATCGATCAAAGGATTGGGGGTTGGGGTCCTTGGGGATGAGGGCTAGGTGGGAAGATTTAATACTGTTCCCCATTTTGCACTTTGAAAAGAAGTTTTTCACCATCCTTATGAAGTCTTTCTTGATTGTTTCCCAATGATTTCTGTAGAAGGCCACTGTGAACCCGTCTGGACCCGGTGCCTTGTCTTGTTGCATGCTGAAGACTGACCACTTAATTTCCTCTGTCGTGACCTCTTGGTCCAGCTCTCTGTTTTGGGCTTCTGAGATTTTATTTTCGATTAAGCTGAGAAACTCCTCATTATCCAGTGGCTGGGGGTCTGCGGATAAGAGTGAGTTGTAGTGTCTGAAGGCAGCCTCTTTGATTTCTTCCTGGTCCCTTATCTCTCTTCCGTCCACCATGATTCTCTCTATTTGATTCCCTGCTTGTCTGAGCTTTAGACTGTTATGGAAAAAGGAGGTGTTTTTTTCTCCGGCTTTGAGCCAAAGGCACCGAGATTTTTGTCTCTGCTCTTCTTCTTCCATCCTATTTTTCCTGTGCAATTCTTTATAATTTCATTCTCTTTGGCTTGGTCCTCCTCTGTATACCGGATTCTCTCCTTTTCCCGGTTCCATTGCTCTAGCTGAATATGGAGGTCGGTTCTTTTTTTGTTTTCCTCTACTGCGTGGTTTCTTGCCCACTGTTTAATAACAGTCCTAAGAGATTTGAGCTTGGCTTCCCAAATGTAATGGGGCGAGCCAATAATTTCCTTTGCCCACTGCTCCTTAATCAAGTTTTGAAATTCTTCTTTGCTGTCCCAAGCCTTGTTGTATTTAAAGGGGAGAGGCCCCATGATCTTTCCCTTGTCTAAAGTCAGGGCCACTGGTTTATGGTCTGAAGTGTAACCTTGAATGATTTTGCTTTGGATGTTTGGGAATCTTGCTACTATTCTTTCTTGAACGAGAATTCTGTCTAATCTCTCTTTTATATTGTTGTTGCCAGTTCTCTTATTGCTCCAAGTGAATCTCCCATTTTGCGGAGGAATATCCACTAGATTATGAGTTTGGATTATAGCTTCTAGGGGGTCTCTTGAGGGGTCAGCATAGAAATTTCCTCCTAATTTCTCGTCAACATTCCTTATTAGATTTAACTCTCCTCCAAGGAAAATGTTTCTTCCTTGAACTGCCAGGAGATCTGAGGTTATTGAGTCCCAGCATAAAGCTTTGTCCCTATAATGGTTAGGGGCGTATATGTTGTAAATAGTGTAGTCCTCTTTTGAAGCTTTGTTCTGTATGTCCGTTCTTACCCACCAGCTATAAGACTTTTGCTCTGTGAATTCCCATTTATTTTTGTTCCATAGTGTTCCTATACCTCCTGATGCGCCAGCTGCGCTTATTGCTGTGCCTGCATAATTTTTGCTTCTTTTTGTGTGGTTTTGGAATTCTTGATCTGAGATTTTGGTCTCCTGGAGGAGGAGAAGGTCTGGTTGTTCAAATTTAAGGAGATCTCGGGCTGCATTTGCTTTAAGGGAGGAGCCCATCCCCCTACAATTCCAGGAGACCAAGATCATCATTTACCTTGTTTGGTGTGGGTCCCGATTTTCTCTTTCATCTTTTCTCCGCTTACTTTTGATTTGTCTAGAAATGTGTCCATTGGTTGCTGCATTCCGGTGGCCATTTCTTTTGCTGCGTTTTCATCTCTGATTTCTTTGTTGTACTTCCTGCCTACTTTTCTGGGGGGATCCGTGGAGAGGTTGTTTTCCTTTGATTTGTTTCTGGTTAAGATTCGTCCACAGTTTGGGGGGGGGGGGGGGGGCGGGGGGGGAAGGCTGAGGGAGGGGAGAGGGAGAGATTACAAGAGCGGTGCCTCTGGGGGAGGAAGGTGGGGATGTAGGGTCCTCCGCGGACAGGGATTCAAAGGGGTTAGAGGAAGAGGGGAAGGGAGGGACTGAGCTGGAGGGGTGGGAAGGGTGGGAGAGGTTTTCCGGGGGGACCTTTGAGCTTGGGCCTAGAGGGGGGTTTGGATTTTTCTTTTTGACCTATTCCCAAGCTCCCTCGGAGATTTCAATACTACCTTCAGATTCATTTGTTTTAGATTTACTACATCTATTTGTGAAATGCCCATACTCATGACATACCTTGCACTTGAAGGGTAGCTGCTCGTAGTCCACTTGCTGTATGTGCGTCCACTGATCGACTTTGATTTTGATAGCTTCCAGCAGTCCTTTCCCCAGATCTACTTCAACACAAATCCTCGCGCAAGCATGCATGTTCTCCTTTGGTTCAGATATGTCAATGAATTTGCCAACAACATTCCCTATAGCCTTGACTGACTCATCCCCCCAGCAATGGAGCGGCAAATGGGGCAGGCGGACCCAAATAGGGACAGCGTTGGGGACGTCCATTTCCGGGTCGAAGTTTGGAGTCCATCTATTTAAGTAGAGTCCCCGAGAGTCCATGAAATAGGGGCTGTTTCTGAAGATGAGGTTCCTATCCTCCTTTGATTCAAACAGAAAGGTGTAAAATCCTCTGCCACAAAACCTGATTGCTATTTTCCCTTGCACTATCGAGTTCCAGTTGCGTTCGACCCATCTTTGGACTAATCTTGGAGAGGGCCAGAGTCCCGTGAACTGTCCGACCAGGCCTCTTTCTGCTAACGAGATTGCAGCCTTCCTCGAGAGGGAAGGAGGAAGAGATACTTCTGGTATTTCATCTAATTTCTTGATAAACTTGGAGGTGGAAGGCCGGATTTTGCCAGTTGTGTTCTTAGGGATGAGAGAAGAAAACAGTTTCTCGAAGTCCTCTGGATCCTGAGGCGGGGGATCCATTTCCACCATTGAAGAGCCAGATCGCAGGAAGATCAGCGAAGGAGGGGAAACCGGAGAGAAGCCCTGGTGCAGGAGGAGGGCAGGAGGCCCAGGAAAGAAGAGGAGGGAGGCAGGAGCCCAACAGCTGATGAGCGCGAGCCTAGCAGTGGAGCTGCCAGGCACAGAGCTGGGGACGCATCAACGTTGTCAGGAACCCTAGGCCAGGGGCGCGCGCTGCTCCATCGATCCCGATCCAAGTTTTCCAATGTCATTTTTGTTTAAATTTACTATAGGTTATTTTAGCACATTGGAGTCCAAGTTGTAGATAGATCGATTACATATGAACCTGAAACAATAAAAGGGACTCAAAAATTGCATTCAATTAAAAAAAAGAGCACTGAAATGCATTTTCCTTTGATAAAAGAAAAAAATCATATTTTTGTCCTATTTTCATAGAGGACACACAATTCAATGATGTTTGTGAAAACAATATGTATGTAGAAGCTTGGCAACATACATAACTTAATACAAAGGGGAAAATGTTAGTTGCAAGATTTTAAGAGATGGATTCATAGGAGACTATAGTGTCGTATGAAGGTAATCAAGTTTATGATATTGTTAGGGAAGGTAACATTTCAATTGCTTTCAAAGGATATGTGTGTGTGTGTGTTTTTAAAATCGTCATGTATAAGTATCTAGATAATAGTTAAAATATAGATCTAAATAGATACTAAAATCAAGTACATGTTGATAACTAATTTCTTGTTAATTATAATCTGAACATTTTTTTTATTGTACATGAGATGATTTTCTTGTAATTGCACCCATTAACAACATAGAAAATGTGAAGTATTATTTTATCCGGTGCATTGAACGAAAGATGAAGTTATTGGAAGACTATGATGATAACAGTTTTACATATGAAAGAGGGTCTATTATACTGAAAGGTTATTTTTTCCAAGAAATTTGTAAAACCGAGAGTCATGTTTACTTTCAAGACTATCAACCCGATGCCATAAGTTGTCAATATAGTCACTTGGTGTGTGCAGCGCACATAAAATTGATAGAAGTTCAATCAAGAAAAAAATTGAAAGTTAAAAAATTGAGAATGTCAAAAGTTGACCATGAACATATCATTGAGGATGGCATTCCAGTAGAATTTTTTTAATTGAACTGCCCAACAATATTTTCTCCTTGTCTTCATCTTTGAGAAAGAGTTCAAATAGATTGCTAGCCTTTCCTTTTGTGCACTCTTAAGTTGTCCATTCTAGCTAGTACCAAGTATTACAAAATTGTTTTCTTTAATATGGTGGCTTTGTTGTTAAGTTAAAAGGAAATTCAAAGATTTCAAATACTACTATAATGTAAGGATGTAGCATATCACAATTTTCTTGTTTGTTGTTGATAGTACAAATATCATGTTTGCATTGAATTTTTCTTTTATATGGACCATTATTTTATCTTTTCAAATATTTTTATTGCTATATTAGTAACATTATTTAGTTTATTAAAATCACATTACCATAAAAAAATGCATTATTAAAAAAATTTCATTATTAAACAAATCTTTTTATTGTGGTTGTCCTATACATGTAGTGCATACAAAAACCTATTAAAACTAACAATGCATGCTCCACATATAAGATTTATACAAATTTAAGTTATATGATTGTTTTAGACATCTATACCACTATAAGATTCATGAATGCAAAAAGTACCATGTTTTGTAATTTTGCAAATTTACAAACATTGCTCCATATTCATGAACTTAAATATAAAATCTTTAAGCATCAAACCATGCATCATGCAAAATGTAACATGTTTTAAATAATGTTTATTTTTTATTAAACCCACAAACTATAACTTGAAACCTTACATCAAACAAAAAGATGGAAGTTAACTAGAACAACCAAGCAAAGGTTGATCCATGAGAACTTTGGTGGGTAATAATGAAATCCAAAATGGCCCATGCATTCTACTTATCATTTAATTTGAAATATACATCACTTGAAAAGATGGTATGGGGAAACTGTAACTATTACAAAGGGTATCAAAATTTGGGTAACAACTTTATATTAAAATATCATAGTAGCCCTTCTATACAAGATGATGATCTATTCATGAATGTAAAATGTATACCATATTTTATAATGAAATTTTAAGTTATGATTGTTTTAGACATCTACACCATTATAAGATTCATTCAAATGCAAAATGTATCATGTTTTGTAATTTTCAATTTTACTACTCATTAAATAACTCGATGAAACAAATTTGAACTAAGACTAAGAATCATCTACTAACATTAAAGGAATCGTCATGAAAAATGCACCAACTAAATGCAAATTTACTTTCATTGCTTCATATTCATGAAATTAAATATGTAAAACCTTTAAGCATCAAACCATGCATCATGGAAATTGTACCATGTTTTATAATGCAATTTTATAGTATGTTAGCATGGACAACTTCATATTAGAAGTTAACTATCAACCCACATCCATAATAGCTCTTCTATACAAGATGATGATCTATTCACAAACGCAAAATGTATACCATAATTTATCATGCAATTTTAAGTTATGATTGTTTTAGACATCTACACCATTATAAGATTCATTCAAATGAAAAATGTATCATGTTTTGTAATTTGCAATTTTAAGTTATTCATTAAATAACTTGACAAAACAACTTTGAACAAAACCTAAGAATTGTCTACTAACATTATAAGAATCATCATGTAAAATGTACCAACTAAATGAAAATTTACTTTCATTGCTTCATATTCATGAACTTAAATATGTAAAAACTTTAAGCATCAAACCATGCATCTTGCAAACTGTACGATGTTTTAGAATGCAAATACAAGAATATGCATAATAAAAGTCCAAAATTTAAAATATGTCCAAAATTTATATCATTATAAAAGTAAATATATAATAAAAATTTGTCAACTAAAAATATGCATCAAAGAGATCAATTCATAATAAAGAGTTTTACTTTAAATATGACCAAAATTTATATCATGATAAAAGTAAATATAATAAAAATACTTTCAAATAAAATTTTTCATCAAAGAGAATCTCGTTGAATTATATGATCTATCAACATCCTCGTGCTCTCTTCAGAATCATGGGTGCCCTGCACAACATGTGTAATATGCATATATACATAAGATTCTATACTTTCAAATTAAATTTTAATGTTTTAAAATTAAATGAGAATGTAATAATAAAAACAAAATTAGAAAAGGTTTCAAATTCCATGCAACACCTCATGGTGTTCCCCCTCCACTGCGCCCTCATGGTATTTTCCATGCATTGCACCCTCTTGGATACCCTGTACAATACATGTACATGTATATATTAAAAATTTAAAATTGCACATGAAAATGCATTAACTCGCAATATTAAAAAAATCAAGTATCAACTTCTTGAAATTGTCTAAACGATTCAATCCATGTAACCGACTGAAGTTTCAAATTCCATGCAATACATCTTGGTGTTCCCCGTGCATTTCACCCTCATGGATGCCCCTTACAATACATGTATATGTATATATTTTAAAATTTTAAAATTGCACATGAAAATTCATAAACTTGCAATATTAAAAAAGTTGTTAAACAGCTTTTTCAAATCATTTAGACGATCCTATCCCCATCACTAACTCCATCACTAAATACCTTGGAGAACGAAAACCATCTCCACAAACCTAAAATTCGAAAATTTTAAAACCGTAAGATAGAGATGTCATTTTTCAATGAAACTTGCTTCAATTTATAACAAAACAAAAGTGAAATATTCAATACTTGTGACAAGCGAATATTTGACACATCTCCTAATAGGGAGGAAGAGGGTGGCGCTATGTCGAAAATTTCGGATGGAATCAAAATCTGTTAACATTTAATTATATATGTAATTATTTCTTTTAAAGATATGTCTTCACAATATCAATATAATAAAAGTAGAATAATAGTATCAACATGAACTCTTAAAAAAAACTAACAAATCTCAACATATCTTGATTGGAACCTAAACCTGGGACCGTGATATTATCAAAATTTTCGTTCAACAAATGACTTAACTGCAAATGGTGAACATATGATACATTTGTGTTAGAATATATCTGAAAAAATTAACAAAATGTATGTGAATCAACATTAACACATACATTACATTATATTAAAATATCCACCCTAACTATTAAGACATACTGATATCATGCCCTCTTCCTCATGACCAATTAGGTCTTTCCAACCATCACGATAACCCTTTGCATATGATTTAGCCTCTTAAATATTCATATTATCTATCTCCTCATCTATTTTATATATAAAATTAGCACATGCACCAACTCATGCTCTTTGTCAATTTAGACTGACATCAATTCCAGTCAATACAGTTAGTATGTTGTCTATAATGGCATCCCTTGCTTCTCGACTAAATTGAGAAGTGGCATCCATCTCTGACTGCAAAGTTACCAAATGTTGAGGTTGAGGTACCAAAGGTGACGGAGGACGAGGCAAATCAGTATTTCTTAATGCACCCTTACGTTCATATGTTTGATGTTTCCCAATACCATGAAATTGAGATGGAAGGTCAGTATAATCAGCCTCATGCCCAAAAATGATTATGCATAAAATAATTTTGCAAATTAATGTGGAACCTCGTCATTCCATGGCAGATTTCCATACGCTCCAAGGAACCTATCATACAAATTGTGGGCTTTATCAGGGTGCTTGAAATATTGCACCTTGACCATCATTCTTTTCGACCCTTCTTTGAAATTAAACATAGATTTGGCATGTTCTTTTGTAACCCTTCTACTTACCTCAGCCCATTTATCAGGACCCATTATTGTTTCCTTTTTGCACCTCATCATATCTATAAAGAAATCAGTTGTTGGCCAAAGGTTCTTGTAAATATCAAGAAATGAGCTTAGAGAGTGCACAACTATTTCCAATCTTTGTCGACTCTCTGCAGGGAGCTCCAAACTCGCAAGATCTTTCTTTAATTTTGAATAATGAGCTATGAACCTCTGTAATGTACATTTTGGATGTTTGTTTCCCAAGGAAGCTCATCACGATTATCAGATAGAACAGGTGGTAGTTGGTGTATATCTTTTTCTTCAATTTCCCTGCTTTGCCTACATTTACTTCGATCAACATTTTCACCCCCTGCTTCAATATAATTGTGTAAATATAAAACATGTTCAAATTTATTTACACACATGCAAGATAGACATGTACACATATATGTACATACATTCATTTAAAAGTATAAATTTGTTTTAACATAAAAAATATATATAATCTACCAAAATGATGAGGATCATGATGATCCGATTGAGATTGATGACCACTCGGAGATGGTTGAGCACCATCACACCCAAGTACATGAGTCATTGAATAGATTTATTTTTTGACCACCGGGAGAATGTTGACAATTGGTTGATTGTTGACCACTCTCACGCGATGACATAGTGAGAGATTCTTCTAAAAAAATAGAAATTATAATAAATTAATTAAGTTAAATTGACAGAGATCTATTCAATATATGTCTGTACATATGATTCTACCTATTTATCATTTAAGTAAATGCACATAAACATATATACACCATACCATGATGATGTTAATGAGGCCCTCCATTGATTTATTTGATACTCTCTTCAGCCTAGTGAGAGATGCTCCTAAAAAAGATGAAACTTATTATAAATTGATAAAGCTAAATTTAAAAAAAAAAAATCAATTGCATATGTATGTACATATGATTATTCAAATATCATTTAAAAACTTGCACATAAACATATATATACCACAATCATGATGTAACGAATCATGGTCCTCCCCCGATTCATTTGATAATCTCCTTGATCCATGACCAATCTTGTTAGCATGCATAGAAAGTCGCACTCTAGTCGGTGCATGAGACTCAGTTGATGCTCGCCTCGAATTAAGTGGAAACTGCTCATGTGATGATCCAAGCCCTTGATCCATATATATAATATATATAATATATATAATATAATATATATATATAATATATATATATATTATATATATATATATATATAATATATATATATATAATATATATATTATATTATATATGATCTTTAAAGAAGCCCTTGAAGTTACCCATGTATTTAAATATCTTGAAAATTTCTATTTAAAACGATCAATAATTCAAAACATTAATGTAACTATCCAAGGGTTTCTTCAAAATTATTGGGTGTAAATTCTTCATTTAAAATATACTCAAGACTAAAGACACAAACGCTGAAGTGATCATTTTGAGAATTAAATACAAAATTTTCTAAAACATGTGAGGTTCACCAAGTTGTGCTTACATAATGGGGGCACACTTAGTATAGTATTGAAAAAAACACATGGTCATTAAAAACACCACATTTATAACTAAATAACACACACATATCAAAGATATCTTACAATGTCCATCAATAAATTTTGATGGACAACTTCTTGACACCAATTCATCTTTCACACAAAAATATTGAATTGGCATTTCCCCATACAATAGATTAATAGACATCCTATTAACATTTGCACAATGTCATATGCTAAATTTTTGAAATTGACTAACAATATCTTTTTCTTCTCCATGCAGTTGTTTTAACCTCTCCTTTTTGAATTGGTACACACCTTTCATCTGGTTGCACACAAGTTTAGAATTGGTGAAGGCTATAATTCCATTGGATACATACTCCCTAGATGTTTCTAAGCCCTCTATACATGCAATATAATATGCTTCATTGTTTGTTGTCCTTCTAGGTACATTCTTTTTCCTTTGGAGGACTTTGTTCGTCGTAATATTGCATAGCAGATAAGTAATCATTGCTTGCCCTAGATTGGGATAACAAGAAACATCTATGCATACTGTCCATTTTTCAACAATGTTTAATGGGTTTTATGATCCCTATAAAAAAAATCAATAAAATCAATAATATATTTATTTATTGAAAATTCTTTAGATTATGGGAGAATGATGAAAAATAAATATCTATTGTGATTAAATGATGGAATATTACAAGAAGGATTTAGCCAAGAATTTTATATATGATACGTAGTTATGATGATTAACACCAACAAAGGAATATGATGAGGTCAAAACATGATGAGGAAGAAATCATTATATGGACTTATGTGGGTGCATCGAGTTTGGTATGAAAAATACATTGTAAGGTCTTCTTTCCCAAGGTTTCCTTAGATGCATATCAGATTCTAATGTGTATATGTTTAGTTATATTTGATCTTCTAGTGTTTATAGTTCGATATATAGAAGCATATTCGTTATAGGGAAGGATATAAAGTGTGATATATTAACTCCTAAGGGGTAACTACTTGAAGAGCCACCCCAAGGGGGGTATTCTATTGAAATAATTGGAATTTCTTTACTTACATACTTACATATGATGAATTTCCACCTGAAGAAATCAAAATAGGAGGAAATTAAATGATATTGAAGAATGGAAGCTCAATGCTCTAAACTCCCTCTTAAAATTCAATTGGAAAGGAAATGTACCATTCTGAATTTTTTGATGCAAAAATTTTCTTATCTCGTATCCACAAAAATACAAGTGCAATATACCTAGAGTCTTGTGCTCTATCCTTGAAAACTAATTCGAGTGATAGAACACAACAACATAAGCAGTTTGTCAAAGAAAACTTTGACTGCTTTGTGTCTTGTAAAACTACAATTGATGATATTTAGTTGAAATTAAAACAGATAGAGTGAGATCCAGAAGGTCCAGGTACAATTCAACAATTGGTTGCATATCCCCACAAGATTATACATATTAATTACGAGAACTAATACGATTACCCATTTTTTTGAGGTAGCAAAAAAATCAATCGATTTTGAAAAGTGTTGATTCAGAATATATACATAGCATAGTTTTTGACACTTCAAATTTTCTTGTGTACATTATTTTTAAACCGTTAGCAATTTTCATGTTGATTTTAAAAAGTGTTGATGCAGCGTCAAGCCCTCTTTTTGGAAGACTTATTTTTGGCTTTAAATTTTCTAATGTATTAAATGTGAATAATTATTTTCTAAATTTAACAATTTTTGAAATAGTCGTCTTCATATTTTTTTGCTTTTCTTTTCATTTTGTTTTTTGTAGCGAGATCTTTTTTGTTTTGCATAGTTAAAAAAAAGGTCGATGTTTTAAAGTTTCGATCTTCTATATATTTATATATCTTTAATTAATATTTCAATGCACCTCAAATAATTGTCTCTAAAAAAAATTTTAATAGTTGACATAAAAATACACATTTTGAATATAAATATAACAAACAAATTACATATTTCGAGACTTTTTTGCTAAAAATGACATGTCAAATAAGCAATTTTTATAAGAAAAAATTAACAAAAAATGGTTAAATAATAGCGTTTTTTATGAATTCCATGTCAAAAAATAATAATAATCACAATTTTCAAAAAATAATGATTCACATAAAAATTAAAATGAAAATCACATAATACAAATATTAAAAATATAACAGCAATAACTGAATACTTATTCTTCTCTTAAAATGTCAAAGTCAAAACATTACAAGTATAACTAATTAATAGTTACAAAACATGAGCTTGATTTCCAATCATAACTTAAATTTAATCAATAATATCATGTAGTCCGTACTCTTCATCTTCTAGAGTTTCATCATTGTCTTCTTCCATAATATTTTCTTCTTCAGTTTGTTCATTTTCCTCTTCTAATGGATCTTTGATGTCTGTGAATCTCCCAATGTATGTCTTTCCAATCATTCCAGTTGGTTGAGGTTCCTTTGCCTTTTTTTGCCACATGTGATTCATTAAGATCTCCTTTCCTCAAACCAACTTCTTGCATTGCATCTGGAAGAAATTGAAGAGCATTAATTCTTTGCTGAATAAATTTGCATTGTCCTGGGTTTTTTCAATGGAAATGCAAATTCTTCATATTTTTAGGCAACATGCTAGTGTTATACCTAATCATCAAGTATAAAAGAAATAATGAAGTAAATTATTATAATCACATAAAAATTAAAAAAGAAGATATTGAAGATCAATTTTATATAATTAAACTGACATAAGCCTGAGAATAAATCCAAAACCCAATCTTCTTCATTTGAACATAAATCTACAAGATAGTTAATCAATGACTATGGTTTTTGATAGGTGTTAACTATCTCTCCTTTTTCTTCTTTATCTTCGTATGTTATTTTTTATACAATAGCATCATAAACAAATACTTGGCTATGACTTTTTCCATCTACCTGATTAAGAAGCATATGCTTATAGCTAACATCTTTTGTCCAACTTTCAACATGGATAAACTCACAATCACTTATAATTCATTGATCTCTGCGGTTAATAATATTTGACATTTTCTTGTAACATGAAATAGTAAAAGTTCAATTAACTTGTACATAAATGATTTTTTTAACATTAATCAAACATACAATTTCAATGTTTTACCATGTAAGTTGCATCCTGAAGTTTTCTTTTCCCTTGAAGCTGGTCAATAACATTGCAAATTGTCTGTCTGAATGAAATGTCACAAGTCTCCATAATGGTGATGTTGTGACTTCTACAAATCCCACAACCACTTTACTAAGATATTGATAAGTATAAGGGTCACTATCATACTCAACGTTTGTGATATTGAAACCACGAGGCATATTTAGAATAACTAGGGAATAATCCATTTTAGGTATGAGTTTTGCAATGTTTTCAAAATCACCTTGTATTATTTGATATTGGATAGTCTCGAGCCCATTCCAAATGAAATGAGTAAGATTAGGATCAAGTTCAACATTTCTAAGCCACAACTTTCTCAGTCTTTCCATCTTAATTTTTTCAATAAAACTTCTGAAACTATCTGGTGCTTTGTGTTGATGTAAAACTTAAATCTGGGTAGTTGTGTACAACATCATCCCAACTATCTTCATTCAACAATTTAACCATTTCTTCTTGTATTATCATGTAAAATAACATGCATGCCCGCTGTGCCATGGGAAAGCACCCCCATGGTCAGGCATGCCCAGTGTACCTATGCCTATGCGCGGGCATGCACGGTCGTGGTTGTGCCTGCCCGCAGTGGACGGATGCGCCTGGCCATGGGCATACCCGCCCGCTGTGGATAGGCATGCCCACTGTCGAGTGAGCCTTCCTGGGGCATAGTGACCACCTCGCTTTCCAGGGGGCCAATTCTCGGAATCAGAATCCCGAGGGGATGATTCTTGGAATCGGCCCCCAAAAGGCCAGGGTGTCGATTTTGAGAATCAACCCCCTGCTTGTCAATCGGACGATGTGCCATAGGCATGTGCACCCACCAACCACACAACGACCCGCTGAAAGGCAGAGGGTCATTGTGCCTTGGGCAGGCGCGCCGACTGACAGCACAACGACCATTGTTGTGTCGTTGATTCTGAGAATTGACCCCCTGCCTACTAGGGGGCCGTTGTGCTCTGAATGGGAACACACAGTTGTGGGTGTGCCCACCCACGGAAAAACTATGGCGCGATGCGTCCTTGTGCCTTAGGCGCGCATGCCCAACCAACTTTCATGCTCATTGTGTCGCAGGCGGGCACGCCCACAGCCGGGTGTGCCCACCCACGGAAAAACTGTGGCACGATGCGTCCTTGTGCCTTAGGCGCGCATGCCCAACCAACTTTCATGCTCATTGTGTCGCAGGCAGGCACGCCCACAGCCGGGCGTGCCTGCTCGGGGCACAGCAAGCCCCTAGCAGGCAGGGGGTTGATTCTGAGAATCGACCCACGACACGATAGAGGGTCGATTCCCCTAGCCTTCCACGTGTGGATTCCTAGAATAACCCTTTGGCAGGCCAGGAGGTCAATTCTCAAAATTGGTCCCCTACCTGCTAAGCAAGGGGTCGCTGTCCTTAGCCAAGCTCACCCATCGACGGTACAATGACCCCTTGGGAGGCAAGGGGTTGATTCTGAGAATCGACACCCTACCTGCCAAGGGGCCGATTTCCAAGTATCGGCCCATGCCAGGCTAGGGGTCAATTCCTAAAATCAACCACTGGCAGGCAAAGAGCCCAACCCCCTCTCTAGTTAGGGACCGATTCGGAGAATCGGCCCCTTGCCTGCTGTTGGGTCTAAAATGCGGATGCAAATTAGAGTTTCATTTACTATCAATCCATGTAAGTAAACTTCGAGGATCATCCAATATATATGGACTTAGAGACAAAATAAAGTAAGCTAGGTGAAGAAATGCCAAAGCTCCCTTACAGGAGGCTTTTCATTGGGATATCCAACATCTATTTAGTCATTTAACAAAATGAAATCTAAAAATTAAAAGACATTGTGATAAGTGTAAGAAATATTAAAGCTCTCTTATAAGAGACTATTCATTTATATCTTAAGCATATAAATCAGAAACTTAAACTAATGAAATCAAACATTAAATAACAAATCAAATCCATTGAAGGAAACATTAATAGTTTCTTAGGAAAGGTCATTCATTAATATTTCAAACATATGAGCCTAATACTTTAATCTAATGAAATTCACAAACAAACATAAACTAAAAGCCTACCAAAATAAAAGTGTACTTGCTAGGCAATGGGGATCCTTCCAAGGATTCACAAGCACACCAAAAGAGAAGTCAAATGTAGAGGATCAAAGAAGCTCTGTTTTATTCATCATCAATTGCAAATTGCAATTACAACCATTACAATGATTCTCCAAATCTAACTTCTCATTACCAACCTATAAGATACTAAGATTCTAGATTACAAATGAAGAACTAGGTTCTAAAATTCTAAAATTAAGATTACAAAATGAAGATTACAAATGAAGGAGATAACACTCCTATTTATACAAAAGCTATGATAACAAACTCATAAATGTAAATCCACTATTCCCTCCTTTGAGCCACATATTTCTCAACCAATGGTGACACATAACCCTATCCTCCATGATCTCCTCCATGAGGTCCATGATCTCCTCAAATTCGAATTTGAACATAGAGTGCCACATAAAGATGCCTTGGAAGCTTCCTTTGTACCAAAATATGTCAACAAACTCATTCTAATTGTTATGTATAAGTATATGGATATTAATTTCTAAAGTTAACCACAAATTCAATTAAAAATACTAGGAATTAATAATGTTTTGGAAAACACAATGGTAACCCATTTAATGATGAAAGTGAAGTTGATGTGGTGACATGGTGGTGGAATAGAGGTGAGAATATGTGTGAATGAAGTGAAAGTAGATGTATTTTAAAGATAATTCTCAGGCCCAACATACCCCCAAACTGAAGGTATTGCATGTCCTCATGCAATCTATTACATTACTTTCGATACTTGAGTTTTTTGGCTTAAGCTTTGCATGATACCATTTACTAATGTTTGCAAAGTGTGTTTGTTCAATTGCAACCTTGTTGGTTCTTGTGTTTCAACCATATTTGGTTTGTTGCATTCAATGTATGATCTTTGCATAATGATAATGTGATTTTTATTGAAAAGTATTTTTGTTGGAATGCATCATGGTTGGTTCTTGTGTGACAACCATGATTGTGTTGGCATCCAATTAACTTTCAAGTACTTTTTACAAAGCCATTTATATGCTCATGTAATAGTGAATATATTTTGAAGGTATATGGGTTTTAGAATGTGATATATGAATATGGAAAAATATGAATGTGACAAATTATGAATGTAAATGTATCCTCCCCCCAAACTGATGGTTTTGGCAGTTTTATGAAATAAGAAAAGGAAGTTTTTCCAAAAATTATCATTCTAGCTTTCAAGGAATTAAATGGTTAAAAGTTAGAAAATATCATACCTCAACTTACCCTTTCAAAAATGGATAAGAGTTGTGCATGTGTGGCTACAAAATTCTGATCAGTCTTCTTTAGTTTACTGTGAAAATGGTGGATGAAGTCAAAAAAGTGAATCTTTAATCGTTGTTGCATCTGCTGTTGGATCTTCTGTTGAATGTTCAGAATCTACTGCTGAATACGGCTGAAAATTTATAAGGCTTGGAAGGTATACAAAATTTAGAATGTACACCTTCCCCCCAGCCTTATTTATTTACTTATCCTCAAGTCATTTACATCAAAAACTGAAAAGTAATGAAAGTAAATCTGCTTCCTCTGCTACAAAATCATTGGTCTTCAAGTCTTCAACGCTCTTTGGCACAATCCTTGTCATGTGAATAAATGTTTCGGTGTCGAACATAACAAGAAATTGTTAACTTAGTGGCCATTAATGGATGCCACTAGTCAACACAAGATCTCCCATCTTTGATGTGGATGAGAGTCAAGATGCCCCGAACACAATTTTATAAGTATGAATGAATTTGTTGTTGTCGAATACTTAGAGGATTCGATGAACAAGGGACATTGATGTATTCCCTTGTTTATCGGTATGATAGCTTTCCCTTAAGGCATGCAAGCTTCAAGGTGTTTCTAGAATAATATTTAGACTCAAGGACTATGGACTCAATGGTGTATGGAAGCAAGGTCTTATTTGCAAAGGTAAGAAAAAGGAAACTAACAATGATTATTTAAAGTGGAACAAAAAGCTTGTAAATGAGCTTCGTTGCTTTTATTGGTGGGTTAGGATTGATGAAAATGTAATGAAGTGTATGTGGATTATGAAGAATGGATAATGGATCTTGCTGGGAAAAAGTGAATTATGGCATGCAAAATCTCAAAAATAGCAAATATGTTCCTTAATTCTAGACTTTCTGCTAAAATAGTTGAGTTTGACCAGCATTGACTAGCCACCTGTAGACGTCAAATTCAAGTGTGGATAGGTATTTCACCCTCCTTGTACATTTAGGAACAAACTCCAGCTCTTCGAATTTGCTAATCTATCATGAAACATATCAAACCATTAAACCATTATAGGAAGTTACAAGAACTTGTAATTTTCTAGAAATGTTGTTCTTATGATCATGGTTTTGTTCTTTAGAATTTTTCATGAAAATAGTCTTTTGAAGACCAATTGTCATCACAATTTAATCTCCTTAATGATCAGTTAATCATCTGAAACCTGCTAAAAAATCTTGGCATAAAAAATATAAGTCTGTTCAAGAAGAGATGGCCATTCCCTTCCTGATTCTTACGCAAATATTGTGTGCCAAAATTAAACAGATTAAGGAATATCAAAAGCATAATTTTAGTCTAGCTCATGATGTTAATAACAATCTATTTTTAATAAAAATAACCATGAAAAGTAAATCAACTCCCTATTTATGTTTGATGATTCATGTGATTGTAAAAGCTTGGCATTATAATTTTATTATTATTATTTTATTTTATTTTATTTTTGTCCTACAGATTTGTATGTTATATGTAGCATCCAAGTAATTAATTCTTAGTGTAAATGTGGAAATGTTTCAACCCTTATGCTTGATTTTGATTTAGATATAAATCACTGCTCATTGTTGGTCTTCGCTTTCTCTGAGTGTTGCATAGGTGGTGCAATTATATGATTTTGAAATCCATCACTTAAGAGTAAAACTGACATATGAGTGCCTATGATTGTGAGTCTTTGGTTCCAATTTTCCCACAATGAGTGTTGTCCAATATGAACCGACTTGTTGAAACAAGACCCCAACATTGTCTCAGATCCAGTGAAGATAGCTGGCTCTTTCTCTATAAGTTGAGCTTTAGTTACAGTATTTGTTGGAAGGTTTGTAAACAATTTCTTAGACAATTCCACTATGTCTTCATGCTTAACAGCACCAGCTGCAGATACAACCTGTATTATTCGTCACAAATAACATAATGGTCATTGAAATCTGCTAAATTAATTAGCATGTGAAAATGACATCTTATGCTGCCTAAGACAACCAAGAATGCATATCTCATATGTGCTGCAATTTCACATTAATTAACATGATCATATACTTATGCAGCTTATTCGATCCTGATTCGATCCATCAATAAGAGTGACTATAAATATCCCTGATTCGATCCATCAATAAGAGCGATTATAAATTTTATTATAGTCACACATTCGTGTGAATGAAATGAAACCATTTAAAAAAACCATCCTTACCATTCTCAGGCATGTATGGTGTGTGGTAATATACTGCTACAAAAGACCATCCTTACCATTCTTCTTCCTGCAATGCTTCAACAACTCACAGTACTTGTTTCTTTATTTTTCATCTCATTTTTATTGCTATTTGTTTTTTTTTTTTATAATAGATTTTTGGAATGTTTCGGACTATTACGGATAATGTAAGTTTAAATAATCATTTTACTTCGTTTCTTATCTATTTAATTCCAAAAATCCCCAAAATCTGCAATAAAAACCAGCCAGGAGGACAATGACACCTCTTCATCGATCTATGTCATCAGATTTGACAAATCCATGGAAAACATAGTGGATTCTGCCAAGCACTCTACTGTCTATGTAAATCCTACTAGTGGTTCATTAATGGAACAGGGAGAGGCAACGACATCAATAAACATTGATCAAAATTTCAAGATGGAAAACATTTCTAGAAACACGTAGCAATTTTGACACATCATTTTAAAACTCTCTTTATAGCCAAATAAAAACGAATTTCTAAAAATAAAATGTGGTTTTTCTCAAAATACGGGCAGTTATAAAACCCAGAAATGATTTATGCCAATTCGTAATCGATTAGGAGATATGCGGGGTTCTCTAGAGCCTTATATGGCAAACTGCGTGAGATAAAAACGGCTTTTAATTAATGTAGTTTGTTGCCTGTGTGCGTGCTATGGATCTTTCTTCAATGCGTGCTTCTCATGTAATGCAAAGGCTCCAGCAACAATAACTTCGAGTTCACCCAAATGCTCCTTATGCTTGTGATGCTTCTCTTCCCTTTTTTGCTTTCTCGTACTCATCAACATTCCCAATAGCATATGTTGGAAATAATACAAAGAGGGGGGGAGGGGGGGGTAGGTGAATCAGTATTATCAATTTAACAATTTTACATTTCCATACACAAATTTATATACGCTAATTCTGATAATGAAACTTGCGTGTATACGCAACTGTGTTTAGAGCAACCAACATATATCTTGCAAACTTATAATTTGGTTAGTTGATCCTTAATCTGTGTATCAGAATGATATAAACAGTAACCAAGTGAAATAAACAGAACAAACAATCACACACATGAACACAAGATATAAGGTGGAAACCCAATCTGGGTGAAAACCACCTGTTGCAATCGTCTCTATCTTTCTTTAATAAGAAACTTCCTTTTACAAATTTTGTACTGGTGCAGTCTTATACCAGTACGCAGGCTTCTACCTACAGAAGGCTACAACCTTCTCTCATTCTCCAGCTTCTCCTGGAAGGGAGCTACAACTCCCTAGCTCTTGTACTAGCTGATGTGTATACTAGTACCTAGGTGCTGACCTACTGTTGATGCCACGAAAATCGTTGTATCAACATTGGGGGATAACCACCCAGTCCGGACCTTAATAAAGCTCCTTTTCCGTTTGGGATGGTGGCTCCGACTGGATATAATGGGACTAGTTTCCCAATAATGAATAATAGGAGTGGATGAGCGATTGGTTATCTAATATAATGATAGTCGAATAACTTAATCTATCAACAAAAATAAAAGAACTAATACTAATCCCGGGAACAATTATTCTTTGGAAATGTAGCGTTTGATAATCTTTGTCTATCGACAAGCATATAGATGACTCTATCAAATAAAAATAGATATTTGTTCATTCAAATATTACTTCATTTAAATAGTTAAACAAAGTGATTAACACAATATTGCTACACCTATCATTTATATCATCGATGCATACATGATTAGAAGAAAAGCACACTGTACACATCCAATAGTGGAATGAATAAAGAATGTTGTTAAAACACATATATATATCCGATAATAGTAAGAGCGATCAAATGACAATTCATATAAAAAGAATGAGTTCAGACATAGATAATAGTACCATATGAGCTGCTAATCAATCCCAATATCAATCGCTATTTGAAATTCTTCTTCCAACGCAGAAATACTTTCAAACAAAGACAGTAGTGCACATTCGCATAAAAGCTTCTTTGTCAAAAATCAGAATGATTGATCCAGTTTTATAAAAGAATATCCCTGAAGTACAATAGTGCAACTTCAGGGTTTAAGTCATATACAAAACTTTACGACCTTTTCAAAATACATGAAAGGGTCTATAAATACTAAACTAAACTAAATATCTATGAAACTAAAATCCTACTTAATTGGTATCAATTGATGATAAATATCTCCTTTGCAGCGATCTGGTAGTCGGCGGCATGAATCATCATTCAGGTTGTTTGCCTTTAAACCTGAGCTGACTTATCGCAAGCATTGGCTCCACTTTGGGTGGTCTGTTGAGGCGAGAATTGAGTTGGGTGGCATAGATGGCATCCTGAATATCGGGAATGATATACCTGATTGCATCTGTAAGGCATTTGAGGGGGGCTCTCTGGCTGTGCGGTTTGACTAAAAAGAACCAATAGGCGTCCCATGTCAAACTGTTAATTCCTGCGATTAACCTTCCATTTTTCTCTAGCTCTCGGTAACATGACTGCTCCAATATTTTATCTGCTGTCAATTTGCCTGGAGTACATTGAGTGATCATGTTATACAAGTAAAGAGTATTATTAACCAATTCAACCAAATTACTAGTGGTTGTTTTGCATATTGAAATTTCTCTTTCTGCCTTCATTAACTGAGACTGCCATTCTGTAAATAATATCTCTTTATGTGATTCTAGAATCCTTGGTAAATTAGCCGCCTATCCCTGATCGGTATCTTGCCATTCAAGAAAATTGGTCAATGTTTCTTCGGCTTGATCCAAGTCTGTTCTAGCCTTTTCTGCTTTCTCACTTATTGATGTAGTTAAATCGCATAATGGTTTCGCCTGGGCGATTTGCTGAAATAAAAGCTTTATCTGATTTATCAATCCCTTGTTTATCTGAAATGCCTCTACTTTGAATTCATTTATCTGTGGAAGTTTCTTTGTTTTCTCTACCTGGGCTGATAACTGAGCAATCTGCTCATCTTTTGACTTCAGCATTTGTTCATTTGATGCTTTTAGTTGTGCCAATGCCTTAGATAGTTGCTTCTGCTTTTGAACTGCGCTGTCATCAATCCTCTGTTTCTCTTCCTGCAATTGTTTAGTCAATTGGTTATTTATTTGTTGTTGTACTACCAATTGTTGTTCTGCCTGCTCCGCCTTTTGTTGTGCTTCTGATAGTTGCGCTTGTAGTGAGAAGATCTCCTGGTCTTTTGTCTTCAATAAACTGCTCACCTCTGATGCCTTGTCTATTGTCGCCGCCGAATAGGCTTCAGCATATTGTGATAGTTTTGTTAAATCATCAGAGGGGTCAAATTCCTCTTTCCAAAGCACATTTCCCGTCACTGTTTATTCTGGGAATAAGGAAGCTTGATCAGTCCTTCTCCTCTTCCTCTGTCGTTTCACCACAGCTTTATGTCTTGGGCTATAGAAGACATCTAAGGAAGGAATTTCTTCTATCTGCAAAATAACCTGGTCAGAAGGATCCTTTGGGATTATTTCTACTTCTTTTGAACCGGGTAGGACGTTGGTTTCACCTGAAACCTGCTTTGAAGTCGCCTCCTGTGTATTGACCTCTTTTGATGTCTCGTCATCTTTATAGCATTCAAGATTACCAATAATTGAATTGAATTGCTGCCATTCCTGGAGCAATTTTGGGTCAATTTGAGTATTTATGCTGCTCTGTTCCTGCTCTTTCGCCTGGGTTTCCTCTTGTTTTTTCTCATGCACTTCTTCCTGTTCCTTTGATGTAACAGGAGGTTCCTTAACAAGTCGCTGCTCAGACTCGCTTGATTCTGTTGTTGGGGTTGTTGCTAACAGATCTAGAGGCAGAGTTTGCAACCTCTGTTCTCTAAGTCTGTTGAATTCAACTAATCCTTCATCTTTGTATTCAATTATAGCCAGCGATCTAACTTGGTACATTGACTCGGCTGATGAGAACAAGTCCTCGAAACCTACTTCTTATGCTCGAACTTGGTCAATTTGGCCTGTTCAAGTCATTATAGGCGACTTTTGCTGGATCAAATCGCCTATAGGAGAGTTGCCAGAGTTAATGACTTTATTTTTCAGATTCTTTCTCTGCTGTTTGAATCATGTAGAGTGTAGATACCACATCTCAGGGGAAAAGAGGGCCAGACCCGGCTTCTTATTCTTCTTTAGAGTTTGTGTATGCATCGTAAGATAATTGATAGGCTATCTCCCTGGCCCAGCAGTTTATCAGGTATGTACAAAGAAGACGTGAGGTTTGGCTTGACTGCAAAATTCTGATATAAGTACTTTTCCTCCCGAACCAACTTCCTATTGATGTCAAACAATCCTGCTTGGTAGGAATCTTAGGGGCAGGCTTATTAAAGATAGAATGATGAATGGGCAACATGAAGCCATTGCAAATTTGGTATAAATGGGCTTGGAGTAGTTTTCCACACTTTTGAGGTATATGTGAATGGCGTGGGTCTTGCGACGTCCACCCATCCGAGCACAGGAAATTCAGATTTAAACAAGGAGTCTAAAACATATAAGCGCAATAGTAGAATGGGGGAATGAGCCTTTCAGTGACGCGGGACTTGGTTCTAAAATCAAGAACTGCGGTTGCTAACTTATCGGACAGTATAGTTGCCCAATCCATTATTTCACCATTACATGCCGCTTCCATCAAGGGAACCATTTCTATAGTAAAATTAGCGGAATCATGTAACCCCCACAACCTACACATCATTATCCCAACATAGCATTAAGGAGAGCATAGAGAATCAACCGAGTACTTACCCGAAGATTCATGCTTGTGTTTTGCCGGATTTTGCCTCCATTCCCGAATGGGTTTGGATTCAGTCTCGTTCTCATCTCGGAATTTCTCCAGAAATGTTGTGTTCTACTTCTTCTCTGGCACAGGTAAATGATACATTTGCCTCAAATCCTCAGCTTGAAATGAACCGAAAATTCTCCCATCTCTGGTGCTGAAGGTTCTGTCTGTGATTGGGATTTCCTTAATTGCCCATCTCACCACATCTGTATATGGGAGAATTTGTTCTCGAGCTGCTATCCGATGAAGAAAAGAGTTGGCCAAGTCCTTTAGATTAACATCAGATTTCCGAGTGCTATCTACTGAGGCTTGTACTACTATCATCATTGGTCCTTCGGCTTCAATCAAATTATAGGTACCTTGCCAAGTAGTTTTGGTGAGTCCTAGGCATGTAGTATCCAATATCAATCCTTTCTTTTTAGTTCCTAGATCAACGATGAGTTGTCCTATGGCCGGCGAAGCGGAAGCGATTGCGGTTTTCTTAGACTTCTTCCCCATTTTGCTTGAACTCGTTACTTCGGAAGAGTTCTGCACAGGAGTGATAATGAACGTAATATAGAAAATTGATAGCGCAAATCGAATATGAGTGAGATATATATCGATAAATGCATGGTGAATGATTAACTTAAGGTGGCCTCGGATACAATCTGTGAAAAGATTTTTTAGGCTTACTGTTTCATTAAATGGCCATTAAGACCTGTCAATCCTTTAAATGCCCATCATTTCGATTATTGGACGAATGATTTGTTTAAGCGTGCCTTAGATGTTTTGGTGGTTAAGCGTAGATGAATGGCTATTCGGAAGATAAATGCGAATTAATCGTAATAACTCTGCTTTAAGATTCTTTGAAATTCGAGCTTTTGGCCTTATCGCAATCGGGCGTCGGGAAAATCTTAAATTGTTACATTGGTCACATTTGGAATCCCCGATCGCCGATAGCGATATCGCATCGCATCGGGAGTATTGACTGGGGCACTTTAAAAGCATGCGTGGTAAATCGCCGATCACCGATAGCGATATTGCATCGCATCGGAGCGAAAAGGAATTTTATTGCGCCAACTTATTATTGCCGATATCCGATAGCCTATTTTGCATCGGAGAAAACCAATGGGTCTTTAAGTTGTGCTTCCTTTGTCATTGCGATATGCGATCTTGCGATCGCTTTATCGCAATGATAAAAGATTAATCATTTATATATAAGGCCTTTGATTGGTTTATCAAAAAGGTTTAGTAATGTTTTTATTTTTTTTTCGGACCTTTTTGAGTAAGACTAAGTTGATACCAATTAAAATTAAAAAGGGACCCATTTCACATTATAGTTTTGGGATAATAATGATATGCAATGGGGGGTTGTTGTAGAGCACAACAATTGGCGATTCGTTGGGAGAAACAGTTATCTATGAACAGTATGGGAATACTTAAACTTTTTCAAAATAGAAATTTCATCAAAGGGGAAAATTCTAATATAACTATGTATACTTGCATTCCAAATAAAATGAAACTATCTTTGCTAATTCCCTCTCTTGTTTAAAATTATATACATTCTAAATTTTAAATTGGCCTCTATTGGTTGTTAATGATAAAAAAGAAAACCTTTCCAATTCAGCTTTTAAAATTAACTCCTTTGTCATAGGTAGAGCCTCTGCTGCTAGCAAACGTTCATAGTTTCGACAGGGATACCTTTTAACCATGTTATTGTCCATTGTCCCATTCATCTCAGAGTATGATTAACATAATGAATTCAAAACATGTTTTTCACATTTTGCATTTCTTTTCTACTTTTCTGTTATTTTGTAAGATAAAAAGCCATTTCCCTGGTTTGGTGGCCAGCTGAGTGACAATGCCATTCACTGGTAGTAATTTAACCGAACAAGCTAGCTCGTGATGAGAGCCCTTGTCTTATAATTAAAGCCATTACCCTGTTTTGGTATGCAGTATTGGTAATGTCGGTTAAACTATTTCCCTATGAACATGGTAAGCAGGCTTGTAATAAGACCTCTTATCCTTTATATCCAATATTGGGAGAAGGACACTCTAAGTAATCACAAGCTTGCAAGTGGGATGACATTCTCCTTAACAGTAAATGGATACAAGGTAAGAGTTGAAGATGCTGAATCGGATGTAGTTCCTATTTGATATGAATAACCTCTATGACAATTGAAACCTAAATGATTACAATATTTCTAAAACTTTGAGAAGCATTCAACAAAAGATTGAAGTGTGGTTTCAGAATACAATTATACTAAATTCCTAGAAATTATCCCTTTTGTTTAAGACTTCTATTATTTTAAAAGTAAATATCACACTACTTGTTTTGAGCAACTCTTTAAGTACAGCAAAGGTCAATGGAAGATACCTCACAACTTTATTTTCTAATGTTTCTACAAACTACAAAATTATATTAAAAGGAGAAGGGGTTACCTCCTCAATTGAAGAATTTCTTTAAGATAAGGCCATTAACAGGGAGAGAATTTCTCAAACCTGATAAATCTTGTAATATGAAGGTCGAATGGCCTATCTTTTCAAAGATCTGAAATGGTCCAAGCCACATCTTCTGAAACTTGGTGTGTTTTCCCTTATCTTCATGGGCTTTGTCCCATTTCAGAACTAAATCACCGACTTGAAATTGTTTGGAACCGGATGAGAGTGAATCAAAGGATGACTTGATGATCTACTGATGTTTTGCATGAATAACCTTGGCTTTTTCTCTTTCCTCTTCTAATTTTAGAATTTGGTCATGTCTAAGTTGTATAGAAGAAGAAGGGCTTTCTTCAATAAACTGAACTAGGGCTAGAGAAGGAAGGACAAGATTTGTTGGTAGCACTGCTTCTTTTCCATGCACGAGATTAAACGGGGAAGAACCTATGGAATCCTTTTGCGTTATCCTGTCAGCCCATAATGAAAATATTAAAGATTTGTGCCAATTTTTATGATTCTGTTTGATAGTTCGCTTAATAATTTTAATCAGATTTTATTTGTAGATTCTGCTAAACCATTACCCTGGGGATAATAATTAGCAGAATATTTCAATTTAAATCCTCTTTTAATAGCGAAATCAAACATAGCATTGCCTGAGAAGTAAGATGCATTATCAAAAACAAGAGCATTTGGGACACCAAACCTGGTAATGATGAATTGGTCTATGAATTCAA
>APFE030490202.1:73400-114898 GCA_000404065.3 Pinus taeda
GGCTTTTAAAAGGAAGGGTCTGTAATGTTTGACAGCTTTATATACAGCAAAGGCTTGTTTTTCTACTTCGGAGTAATTTAATTCAACGCCCTGACGATTTGAACTATAGAATGAAATGGGTGCTTCCAAATTGTGATTGTTGATTTGTGTGAGTACTGCTGCATAAGACAAATCGGATGCGATAGTATACAATGTGAAATGATTAGAAAAATTAGGGGTATTTAAAGCGGGGGCATTGATTATTGATTGTTTGATCAAATCAAACGCTTCCTTTTCTGTCGATCCCCATTTAAAGACTGAATTTTTCTTAATCATAGTTTGAAGTGGCAAAATGATTTGAGAAAAGTCTGGAACCAACCTTTTAACAAAATTGATTTGGCTTAAAAATGACTGCATGGATTTTTTATTATGAGGAAAAGGGATTTCAGAGATTTCTTTGATCCTGTCCGGATCAATATAAATGCCATCTTTAGAAACAATAAAGCCTAAGAGCTTTCCTTGACCAAGAGCGAAGAAGGATTTTTTAGGGTTAAGTGAAATACCATATCTCTTGCAGCGTTGAAAGATTTGATTTAAATCATGCAAATGATTGGATCTCCCTTTAGAAAATATAGTAATATCGTCTAAGTAGATGACTACTGTTTTGTTAATCAACCCTTTAAAAGCTATATCCATCGCTCTTTGAAACGTGGCTCCTGCATTAATAAGTCCGAAAGGCATTTTTTGATACGCATACGTTCCCCATTTTGTTCTGAATGTAGTTTTGAGTCGGTCCTCAGGATGGACCAAAATTTGATTATATCCTGAAAAACCGTCCAAAAAGGACATTAACTCAGAGCCTGCCACTGATTGGAGTATCTGCTCCATAGTGGGTAATGGGAAATTATCTTTTAGGCTCGCCTTATTTAAATTTCTGAAATCGATACAAATCCTAATGTTGCCATTTTTCTTTCTGATTGGTACCATATTGGAGACCCAGTTTGAGTGTCGAACAGGAAAAATAATCTTAGCTTTCAAGAGTTTATTGAGTTCCGATTTTATTTGACTCTCTAAGTTTGGATGTATTTTTCTCAACTTTTGTTGAACTAGTTTCTGTTCGGGAAGCATCGGAATGGTATGCTGGATAATGGATATATCATATGTTTTCAAATCATCATATTTCCAAGCAAAAACATGTTTATTTTTCCGTAACAATCTAATGAATGCTTCCTTTTCTACCACGGAAAGTCCTAATCCTAAATTAATGTTTTGAGGAGTTTGTTCAGTGCCAAGGTTTATCAATTCAAACCTTAAGGTAGAGCTTTGGAGTTTTGTATTGGTCACAGGTTTAAACCTATCTTTAATATCATAAAGATCCTCAAGCTTTACCACAGGCTTTGGGATTGAATTTTCCTCGTGTTAACCTCGTATTTGAATATCGTGCTCGTTTTTCTCAATGATTTGATCATCATAGGATTTTCGGAGGTTAAAAACTGTAAAATGTCTTCATCGTGATTGAATACTCTCCAATTAGTGACATTGTCATGAATTGATGGCATAAAAAGCAATTCTACTGAAAATCTATCTGGGCTATAATCTTCAGAAGGTAGGAGCTTGGAAGCGACATTGGCTAGCAAGTCGGCTGTTGAATTTTGAGACCTGGGAATGGAAGAAATATTGAATGCCAAAAAATGGGAGGTGAGTTCTTGTACCAGCGACTGATAATGTTTGAGATGCTTAGAAAGACAATGAATTGTATTCCTTACCTGCTTAACAATGATCTCAGAATCTCCAAACACTTTCAAATATTGGACCTTGAGGCCAATCGCTTTATATAGTCCTTGGACGAATGCTTCGTACTCAGCTGTATTATTTGTGCATTCAAACTCTAGCTTGCAGGACAACATTGTTTTTTCTCCTTGTGGGCTAACCAAAATACATCCTGCCCCTGATCCTTTGCTAGACTTGGACCCATCGAAATATAAAGACCAAAATAAAGAATTATCTACAATCTTATTTACAAAATTCTCAGTAACATTAACACATCTAAACCTGTCAGTCTGTGAGAAATTTTCAATTTGTGATGTGAAATTGTTTACCGAGAAAGGAGATGGTTGGGCAATATAATTTCCAAAGAATGATTCAGAAGAATAGTTTCCTAAAATATTGTTGTTAAATGCAACTGGTTGATTCTCTTGTTCGAACTCTGTAACAGTGTGGGTCATGTGTTTCTCCCAATCGATTTTTATTTGATTCGGCTTACCCTTATAGGGAAGCCACATATGGGACCAATCGGTGGAAATGTACCCATGGAGTTTTTCTGACCAATCCCTGCTTAAAATTAAACCATAGAACTCAGATATATCGGCGATTAAGATATCAATCCTTTGAACCACTCGTGGATCGGCCGATAACCTGATTGTAATAGAGTTTATTTCCCCTAAAACCTGGACTTTAGTTCTATCTAACTGCACAATGTGAATTGAAGACTTCTGAGGTTTTATGTTCAGTTTAGAACAAACCGAAGCTGGCATTATATTGGATTATGCCCCAGAGTCAATTAAGTAGTTATGTAGATTTCGATTGTAGATTTCATATGTTAAGAGGAAAGGAGGAGTATGGGAATTTGATCTATCTCCAATTAGAATTGTATCCGTTGCCTCAACTCTACCAGAAGGTGGTTGTCCTGAATCGCTTGCAGCTTTAGTACTGGGAAGAGGCGAAGAAGGAACTGCATTAAGATCTTTGAGAAGCAATTTTTGTTGATGTTTTAATTTACTGAGTTCAAACATGGTGATGTTTGCCTTAGTCCTTTTCATATCATCAACAATATTATAGTCCATTGAATCGGATACTACCAACGTCTTAGCTGATGTAGGTATATTGGAGGATGATGGTTGATTTTGAGATACTGTTGCAGCTGGCTTCCTTGTGGGTACCTTTTCCTTTGTAGTATTGGTACCTGCACTCCTTTTCTTTGAATTAGCCTGAACAGGTTCAGGAGTACTTTTACTCCTGGTAGTCACGGGAAAGGCTTCTTGTTCGGCTTCGTTATCGGAGTTAGGCAGTATAAAGTCCCACATTCCATGGCATTCAACGAATTCCTCTTCTTCTAATTCATCGAATGGTGTAATTGTTTCTTCTTCTTCTTCTTCCTTAGGATCTGAATCTGCATAAGATATAACATTTGGAGGCTTGGATTCAGGCTTCTTAAAATTCCTGTAAGGTTTCTTTGTTGAGGACTCTGCTACTTGCTTCTTAATCTCAACCATTTCATTTGACATGGTTTTGAGGACTTTTTGAAGGCCCTCCATATCGTATGGATCTTTGGTGATTTTCTTCTTTGAATCATCCTTGAAAGACACTTTTTTGGATTTGCGTTCCTCTAGAGCAGCTTTCTTTTCCAAAGCGATTATATGTTTTTCGACAGCGAGGGCTTCTTTCATGTTTTCAGCCAATGTAGGTTTTTTAGCCCTATCTACAAAAATGGTTATATTTGAGGGTAAGGCTGTAATGTACCATTCGCTTCTTATTTGTTCACTTGGTTTATCATCGGTAGGGATTTTGTTCAAGATTTTGTTAAATCGGGAGTTAAACTCCTTAATTGGTTCTCTTGACTTGATCCTTAGATTGGAAAGGTCATTGATGAGTGTAGCCAAGGATCTATCATCGCCGTATTTGGTAAGAAACTGTTCCTGAAAAACATTCCAACTGGTGATGGATCCAGAGGGCAAGGAAAAATACCAAGACTCTGCTGATCCTTGTAATGTATAGGGGAACAATCTAACTACAACATCTTCTTCTGTTACTCCCTTCAAATTAACTGACAACATGAAATTATTTATGTGTTCCTCAGCTAATGTTCCAGCATCTGGATTGAACTTTGGTAACCACTTCTCAGGATAATCGGGTAATGGATGTAAACGCGCAGGCATAGTGACTGCACCAGGACTTCTCCATGGTGTTTGAGCCATTTTGGGAGTACCAGCGATTGCCTGTGGTGTTCCAGGTGATTGGGGAGGAGGTGGAAATGAAGACTGAAAGGATTGGGATGTTGGAGGTGAAGTCCCTTGGTGAACAATAATATGTAATGGTGAAGTGGGTATTTGACTTCGCACAGGTGATGATGAGATGGAAGATGATGGAGAAAAGGTTTCACTACCAGAACCTTCAGTGTTCTTTTTAATCCTTTTCCTTTTAGGCAAAGGCAACTCAGGTGGTTCAATGCCAAGTTTTTCTCTTTGAAGTCTGGTAAGATGATGAGGTAAGAGGAATTGCGAAGTCTGACTGCCTTGTGATACTTCAGATCTAGGAGGCGAAATCGAGAAGCCTTGAAGTTTCTGGATGATAGCCTGAACTTCAGGGGGCTCCGGGCTTAAATGCTCTGAAGTATAATGAGGTTGAGCAGTAGTAGTTGATTCTTCCTCTTCTCGTCTGGATACTGGTGTTTTAGCGTGCAAACGAGAGGTCCGAGGAGAGGTGGAGGGTGAGTTACTCTGTGAATGGTTTGTAGGTTTTGACTTACTCGCCATTCATAGTGGATGCCCTCCTTCTAGCGCCAGAAATGTTGATGCCCCAAAAATCGTTGTATCAACATTGGGGGATAACCACCTGGTCCAGACCTTAATACACCTCCTTTTCCGTTTGGGATGGTGGCTCCGACTGGATATAATGGGACCAGTTTCCCAATAATGAATAAAAGGGGTGGATGAGTGATTGGTTATCCAATCTAATGATAGTCGAATAACTTAATCTATCAACAAAAATAAAAGAACTAATACTAATCCTGGGAACAATTATTCTTTGGAAATGTAGCGTTTGATAATCTTTGTCTATCGACAGGCATATAGATGACTCTATCAAATAAACATAGATATTTGTTCATTCAAAGATTACTTCATTTAAATAGTTAAACAAAGTGATTAACACAATATTGCTACAATTATCATTTATATCATCGATGCATACATGATTAGAAGAAAAGCACACTGTACACATCCAATAGTGGAATGAATAAAGAATGATGTTAAAACACATATATATATCCGATAATAGTAAGAGCGATCAAATGACAATTCATATAAAAAGAATGAGTTCAGACATAGATAATAGTACCATATGAGTTGTTAATCAATCCAAATATCAATCGCTATTTGAAATTCTTCTTCCAATGCAGAAATACTTTCAAACAAAGAGAGTAGTGCACATTCGCATAAAAGCTTCTTTGTCAAAAATCAGAATGATTGGTCCAGTTTTATAAAAGAATATCCCTGAAGTACAATAGTGCAACTTCAAGGTTTAAGTCATATACAAAACTTTACGACCTTTTCTAAATACACGAAAGGGTCTATAAATACTAAACTAAACTAAATATCTATGAAACTAAAATCCTACTTAAATATCAATTGATGATAAATATCTCCTTTGTAGCGATCTGGCAGTCGGCGGCATGAATCATCATTCAGGCTTTTTGCCTTTAAACCTGAGCTGACTTATCGCAAGCATTGGCTCCACTTCGGGTGGTCTGTTGAGGCGAGAATTGAGTTGGGCGGCATAGGTGGCATCCTGAATATCGGGAATGATAAACCCGATTACATCTATAAGGCATTTGAGGGCAGCTCTCTGGCTGTGCGGTTTGACTAAAAAGAACCAATAGGTGTCCCATGTCAAACTGTTAATTCCTGCGATTAACCTTCCATTTTTCTCTAGCTCTGGGTAACATGACTGCTCCAATATTTTAGCTGCTGTCAATTTGCCTGGAGTACATTGAGTGATCATGTTAGACAAGTAAAGAGTATTATTAACCAATTCAACCAAATTACTAGTGGTTGTTTTGCATCTTGAAATTGCTCTTTCTGCCTTCATTAACTGAGACTGCCATTCTGTAAATAATATCTCTTTATGTGATTCTAGAATCCTTGGTAAATTAGCCGCCTGTCCCTGATCGGTATCTTGCCATTCAAGAAAATTGGTCAATGTTTCTTCGGCTTGATCCAAGTCTGTTCTAGCCTTTTCTGCTTTCTCACTTATTGATGTAGTTAAATCGCATAATGGTTCCGCCTGGGCGATTTGCTGACATAAAAGCTTTATCTGATTTATCAATCCCTTGTTTATCTGAAATGCCTCTACTTTTAATTCATTTATCTGTGGAAGTTTCTTTGTTTGCTCTAGCTGGGCTGATAACTGAGCAATCTGCTCATCTTTTGACTTTAGCATTTGTTCATTTGATGCTTTTAGTTGCGCCAATGCCTCAGATAGTTGCTTCTGCTTTTGAACTGCGCTGTCATCAATCCTCTGTTTCTCTTCCTACAATTGTTTAGTCAATTGGTTATTTATTTGTTGTTGTACTACCAATTGCTATTCTGCCTGCTCCGCCTTTTGCTGTGCTTCTGATAGTTGCGCTTGTAGTGAGAAGATCTCCTGGTCTTTTGTCTTCAACAAACTGCTCACCTCTGATGCCTTGTCTATTGTCGCCGCCGAATAGGCTCCAACATATTGTGATAGTTTTGTTAAATCATCAGAGGGGTCAAATTCCTCTTTCCAAAGCACATTGCCCGTCACTGTTTGTTCTGGGAATAAGGAAGGTTGATCAGTCCTTCTCCTCTTCCTATTTTGTTTCACCACAGCTTTATGTCTTGGGCTATAGAAGACATCTAAGGGAGCAATTTCTTCTATCTGCAAAATAACCTGGTCGGAAGGATCCTTTGGGATTATTTCTACTTCTTTTGAACCGGGTAGGACGTTGGTTTCACCTGAAACCTTCTTTGAAGTCGCCTCCTGTGTATTGACCTCTTTTGATGTCTCGTCATCTTTAGAGCATTCAAGATTGCCGATAATTGAATTGAATTTCTGCCATTCCTGGAGAAATTTCGGGTCAATTTGAGTATTTATGCTGCTCTGTTCCTGCTCTTTCCCCTGGGTTTCCTCTTGTCTTTTCTCATGCACTTCTTCCTGTTCCTTTGATGTAACAGTAGGTTCCTTAACAAGTCGCTGCTCAGACTCGCTTGATTATGTTGTTGGGGTTGTTGCTAACAGATCTAGAGGCAGAGTTTGCAACCTCTGTTCTCTAAGTCTGTTGAATTCAACTAATCCTTCATCTTTGTATTCAATTATAGCCAGCGATCTAACTTGGTACATTGACTCGGCTGTTGAGAACAAGTCCTCGAACCTATCTTCTTTATGCTCGAACTTGGTCAATTTGGCCTGTTCAAGTGCATTATAGGCGACTTTGCGTGGATCAAATCGCCTACTAGGGAGAGTTGCCAGATTTAATGACTTTATTTTTTCAGATTCTTTCTCTGCATGTTTGAAATCATGTAGAGTGTAGATACCGCATCTCAGGGGAAAAGAGGGCCAGACCTGCTTCTTATTCTTCTTTAGAGTTTGTGTAACTCCATCGAAGATAATCTGATAGGCTATCTCCCTGGCCAGCAGTTTATCAGGTATGTACAAAGGAAGAACGTGAGGTTTGGCTTGACTGCCAAAAATTCTGATATAAGTAAACTTTTCCTCCCCGAACCAACTTCCTATTGATGTCAAATCAATCCCTGCTTGGTAGGAAATCTTAGGGGCAGGCTTATTAAAGATAGAATGATGAATGGGAAACATGAAGCCATTAAAAATTTGGTATAAATGGTGCTTGTAGTAGGTTTTCCACAACTTCTGATGGTATATGTGAATGGGCGTGGGGTCTTGCGACATCCACCTCCATCCAAGCACAGGAAATTCAGATTTGAAACACAAGATGTCTAGCATATAAGTGCTATAGTAGAATGGGGGAATAAGCCTTTCAGTGACGCGGGATTTGGTTCTAAAATCAAGAACTGTGGTTGCTAACTTATTGGACGGTATAGTTGCCCAATCCATTATTTCACCATTACATGCCGCTTCCATCAAGGGAACCATTTCTATAGTAAAATTAGCGGAATCATGTAACCCCCACAACCTACACATCATTATCCCAGCATAGCAATAAGGAGAGCATAGAGAATCAATCGAGTACTTACCCGAAGATTCATGCTTGTGTTTTGCCGGATTTTTCCTCCATTCCCGAATGGGTTTGGATTCAGTCTCGTTCTCATCTCATAATTTCTCTAGAAATGTCATGTTGTACTTCTTCTCTGGCACAGGTAAATGATACATTTGCCTCAAATCCTCAGCTTGAAATGAACCGAAAATTCTCCCATCTCTGGTGCTGAAGGTTCTGTCTGTGATTGGGATTTCCTTAATTGCCCATCTCACCACATCTGTATATGGGAGAATTTGTTCCCGAGCTGCTATCCGATGAAGAAAAGAGTTGGCTAAGTCCTTTAGATTAGCATCAGATTTACGAGTGCTATCTGCTGAGGCTTGTACTACTGTCATCATTGGTCCTTCGGCTTCAATCAAATTATAGATACCTTGCCAAGTAGTTTTGGCTAGTCCTAGGCATGTAGTATCTGATATCAATCCTTTCTTTTTAGTTCCTGGATCAACAATGAGTTGTCATGTGGCCGGCGAAGCGGAAGCAATTGCGGTTTTCTTAGACTTCTTCCCCATTTTGCTTGAACTCGTTACTTCGGAAGAGTTCTGCACAGGAGTGATAATGAACGTAATACAGAAAATTGATAGCGCAAATCGAATATGAGTGAGATATATATCGATAAATGCATGGTGAATGATTAACTTAAGGTGGCCTCGGATACAATCTGTGAAAAGATTTTTTAGGCTTACTGTTTCATTAAATGGCCGTTAAGACCTGTCAATCCTTTAAATGCCCATCATTTCGATTATTGGCCAAATGATTTGTTTAAGCGTGCCTTAGATGTTTTGGCGGTTAAGCGCAGATGAATGGTTATTCGGAAGATAAATGCGAATTAATCGTAATAACTCTGCTTTAAGATTCTTTGAAATTCGCGCTTTTGGCCTTATCGTAATCAGCCGTCGGGGAAATCTTAAATTGTTACATTGGTCGCATTTGGAATCCCCGATCGCCGATAGCGATATCGCATCGCGTCGGGAGTATTGACTGGGGCACTTTAAAAGTATGCATGGTAAATCGCCGATCGCCGATAGCGATATCGCATCGCATCGTAGCGAAAAGGAATTTTATTGCGCCAACTTATTATTGCCGATATCCGATAGCCTATTTCACATCGGAGAAAACCAATGGGTCTTTAAGTTGTGCTTCCTTTGTCATTGCGATATGCGATCTTGTGATCGCTTTATCGCAATGATAAAAGACTAATCATTTATATATAAGGCCTTTGATTGGTTTATCAAAAAGGTTTAGTAATGTTTTTATTTTGTTTTCGGACCTTTTTGAGTAAGACTGAGCTGATACCAATTAAAATTAAAAAGGGACCCATTTCACATTATAGTTTTGGGATAATAATAATATGAAATGGGGGTTGTTGTAGAGCACAACACCTAGAAAAGGCTACAACCTTCTCTTTTCTTCCAGGGACCATGTTTCATAAATTTTCAAACTGGATCCATCAACAACATCAATCAAACATCAAATATATCTGCATCAATCAATCTCCTTTTCACCAACCAAAACTGAATCAAACGATCAATTTTCTAAATGTTGTAACCAGAACACAGTAACAGTAACCAGAACCCAACGCAGAACCCAAAACACTGCAACAGCAAACAGAAATAGCTAAAACATATTTTATGAGACGTGCGCTACTTCAATGTGTTGAATCTGTGTTCATACACATTTATCTGAAGGCATACCTTTGTATACACTATTTTGAAATGTCGAAACAACGTGTATACTTGCCTTTGCTATATTGAACCTACGTACAGATCTATAAAAGATGATTTAACCTTTACAACTATTCAGACATCAGTTATACCCAGATCATCAAATTTACAGATCATGACATGCGCCAATTATAAAAGATCAAAACCACACAAAGATACTTCTCTTCAAGCCTAAAGATCTTGAACCATCAATAGAACTTATCCTTCTTCAAGCGCTCAGGTTCCTCCTTAATTCAAATCTAGCTATGCACCATAACCCAATGACCAGTATCTAGATCTTGTTCTTCATTAGATATTCAATGCTTGAGTGCCTTTGCCTAATGATCTCCTCCTCCTTTTATAGTCTTAGGCCTTACTCAATACCATGGTCCAAAACCACTTTAGAATCAATACCTTGGACCAAATACCTAGGGTCAATACTTTAGACAAGATACCTTGGATCAATACCATGGGTCAAAATACCAAGGACCAAATACCACGGACCAAAACCAAGTTTTCCAACATGAAAGTGTGTGTATATGCATACGTGCCTTTTGGTCTGCGAACCCATGTGTATACGTGGTTTGCTCAAGGGGAACCCGCGTATACCTCATTTTCCTTTATTTTGTGACCCTGAACTGTGATCTGTCATCTGAGTGAGTTGCCATCAAGGACAACACTTATGTCACAGCACCAAACCTGTGTCATAATTCCAATAATCTCCCCCTTTGGACTCGATGGCAACCCCAAGTCATTCTCCCCTTTGTCATCAAAGGAAAAGGGTTATGCTCCCCCTGAGTACATGCTGAATTCACTGATATACTGAAGTGTGATGTTCATGCTCCCCCTGACTGTAAGCAAGGTCTGCAAAAAGATATTCTACAAGAAGAACATGACTCTATACATCATAAATGACCTTCCTATCACCAAAGGCTCATATATATATCCATCTCCCAACCAAGTGGGGATATACCAAGATTTACTCATCCACCCAACCAAGTGGGGATACATCAAAAGTTTATACATGATAAAACAAGAACATTACATCATCCATCCCAGGCATAGTGGGGAAATAAAATAGGTCGTTACATAACCTTGATAATAAAAGTTATACATAACATAGAGACAAAATATCTAAAACAAGACTATGATAGTCATTAGCAACTATCATCAGCAGCATCTGTCAATCACCATCCAGACCAACAACCATGATCTCCCTGCACCTGTTCCACCTGAATCAAAAACAACTGTGAAATTGTACTAAGATATTCTAAGGTAATGCCAACAATGATAATTCATTATTAGAAGTATATGCTCCCCCTGAACCTGTTCCAAATGATCACTGTTAGACCCATATTAGACTCTTTTCATCCTGAGTCTGGACCACTGATATTCTTCAAACCAACATATACGTGGCTGTATCCACAGCAACTGATGTATGTATGCGGATACACTTCATGAAACTCGCATACAACCACTTTTCTCTGAAACAGATAAGTGTCAACATCAATATGATGCATCAACTACTCCCAACTTCTGTCTGAGGTATTCAAATGTCTCTCTGGGCAGTGGTTTGGTGAATATATCAGCAACCTGTTCCTTGGATGCAACATACTCCAATTTGACCTTTTGTTCAAGCACTTGTTCCCGGAGAAAATGATATTTGATAGGTACGTGCTTGGTCTTGGAATGCATGACTGGATTCTTTGAAATACTGATTGCACTTGTATTATCACATATAAAGGAGATGAGTGGAGTACATGTGATCTGAATGTCTTGCAATGTTTGCATCATCCAAAGGAGTTGTGTGCAACAAGATGCAGCAACCATATATTCTGCTTCAGCTGTAGATAATGCATTTGAACTTTGTTTCTTGTTGAACCAAGACACTAATCTGGAGCCCATATAGAATGCACCACCACTAGTGCTTTTTCTGTCATCCACGCTTCCTACCCAATCTACATTTGTATATGCATGAAGTGTAAAATCTGTATCTCTAGGATACCATAAACCAAAGTTTTGTGTTCCTTGAAGATATTTGAAAATCCTTTTGACTGCCTGAAGGTGTGCTTCCTTTGGATTTGCTTAGAATCTTCCAACAATTCCCACTGCATGCATGATGTCTGGTTGGGTGCCTGTTAGATAGAGCAGAATACCAATCATGGATCTGTAGTTTGGTTGATGTACTGCTGCTGATTCATCATTTGCACTGAGGCTGCATCTTGTTACCATAGGGGTACATACTGGTTTAGAATCTTCCATGCCATATTTCTTCAAGATCTGCTTGAGGTACTTGGTTTGTGATAGAAAAATACCATCTTTATTTTGTTGAACTTGTAAACCAAGAAAATATGTGAGCTCACCAAGCAAGGACATTTCAAATTCTTTCTGCATTACCAAAGCAAAGTTTTGACTCATCGCTTCTTCATTGCTACCAAAAATGATATCATCAACATACACAACAAGTATTAGCAATTTATCATTGTCAATTTTTATATATAGATTGCTAGTAGCTAATCGTTTTGAAAAACCTTGTTGATGAAGGTATTTGTCAAGATGATAATACCAGGCCCTTGGAGCTTGTTTTAGAGCTTGTTTTAGACCATAGGAGCCTTTCTGGTCTGATACAAGTTGTGGTCATTTCCAAGGATGAGATCCATCTGGGTTGCTCATATATATTCTTCTTCTAGTCTCCATAAGAAAGGCAGTTTCACTCCAATTGATACACTGACTCCTGAAAGCTAGAAAGAGCAAGGAACATTCTTATGGCTTCAGTCTAGCAACAGTGCAAAATTTTCAAAATCTATACCTTCTTGTTGAGCATACCCTTTACAAACAAGTCTGGCCTTGTTTCTAATAACTTCTCCATTTTCATTCAGCTTGTTTTTGAAAATCCATTTGGTTCCTATGACATTCTTATCATTAGGTCTGGGAATCAATTCCCAAGTATTATTCTTTTCAATCTACTCAAGTTCTTCATTCATGGCCTTGACCCAACATTCATCTTTGCATGCTTCATTGACATTTTGTGGTTCAATGGAGGAAGGCAATGCTAGATAGCTTGAAGCTTCTGTAATATTTCTTCTTGTCTGCACACCTGCTTCTTTCTGCCCCAAGATTTGAGTCTCTGGATGATTCTTCTGAACATAGCTGGATGGAGTATTTTCTTCTATCCTTATCTGTTCTTATGGTGCCTCATTGGTTTCCTCTTCTTCAGAATTAGTTTGATTTGATGTGGAAGGATAGTCCTCATCTTCTTCATAATCTTCAGTTTTTACTTGCTTTGGATTTTTGCCTGCTTCATCAACCACAACATCAATACTTTCAACAATTTTCCCAAGTCTTTTATTATAACACTTGTATCCTTTACTTCGGGAAGAGTAACCAAGGAGAATGCCTTCATCTGCTCTAGGTTCAAACTTGCCAAGTTTTTCATCAGTCCTTTTGATGTAACATTTGTTGCCAAAAACTTTGAAGTATTTTACAGTAGGAGTCTTACCATACCACAGTTCATGAGGAGTTTGAGTGTTGTTTACCCGAACGTTTGTTTTGTTGAGAATAGTGACAGCAACAAATGCAGCTTCACCCCAGAAGGTTGCAGGAGTTCCAAACTCATCTAACATAGCACGAGCCATTTGTTGAACAGTTTTGTTCATCCTTTCAACCACTCCATTTTGCTGAGGATTTCTTGCTATAGAGAATTCCCTTCTTATTCCATGTTCTTCACAGAAGTCGAAGAATTCATTCGAGGTAAATTCCCCTCCTCGATTAGACCTGAGGCATTTGATTTTGCGATCTGATTCATTTTCAACCAAAGCTTTGAAGGCTTTGAACTTTTCGAAAGCTTCGTCTTTATGCTTTAGAAATCCTATCCAACACATTCTGGAAAAGTCCTCAATGAACAATATAAAGTATTCTTCTCCATGAGTTGATTTTTTCCCGGATGGACCACATAAATCAGTGTGCACAAGTTCAAGAGGCTTACTATTTGATCCTTCCTTCTCAGGGAAATGTGCTCTGGTTTGCTTACCAAATTGACATGATTTTCATATTGTATATTCTGAAATGCTGATATCTGGAAGATCACGAATAACCTTGTATTTGTATTCTTTTCTTATTTGAGAGAAGCTTAGATGCCCCAATATTCTTTGCCATAGCCAGTGTTCATCATGTTTGCTTAGGTAGCACTGTTGTTGTCCCCCCTTGAGTATGTACAGGTTGTTTGGAGTTCTTACACCTTTGATCACTGTTTCTCCTGTATCAAGCTCACGAACAACACATCCATTTGATCAAAATACTACCTCATTTCCTTGATCACACATTTGATTGACACTCAATAGATTATGCTTTAGACCATCTACATACATAACATTCCCAGATTTAACTTTTACTTTTAAGAGAACGGAGCCTTTACCTTTTATGACTGCAGGAGTGTCATTACCAAATGAGACATTCTTTTCCTTTTCTAAGGTATTATATGACTGAAGTTTTTCTTTATCACCTGTAATGTGTTTCGAGCATCCACTGTCGATGTACCACTGATTTTCTTGTCCTTATGCATACAAGGCTATAGCACATCTTTCTGTTTGCAATTCTTTCTTTCTCCATGTTTTGGGACCCAATGAAGCTTGCTCCTTCTAAGATGTTTGCTGAAATTTACTCCTACATTCAGAATCTTCATGACCAAAGTTGTTACAGATAGAGCATTCTATTTCATTTTCAAGAGCAGAAAAGTTATTGTAGGTCCTTTTCGTGATCCCAGTCACATTCCTTTGATTTTTTGCTTCTCTAGTCATGATGGTCTTAAGCAACACACTGAGCAGCTTTGTGTCCAAAGTTATGACATGAAAAACATTGGCCATTAAAGAAATTCCTGCGATTATTGAATATACTGAACTGGTGATTGTAGTTTCCATTGACATTCATTATTGAAGCAAAATGATTTACTGAGGTAGATTGTAGCTTCTGTTCATCCTTGAAGTAGATTGAACTCGATTTACTTGGTGATTTGCTTTATGCCTTTTGCTGACGATTTTCAACATGTTCACTTCTCCTTGTTGCATCAAGATATCTTTTGGAGGTTGATGGCTTCTGTGCTTGAGATGCTTCTTCTGTATATCCAAGACCTATCTATATCAGAGGAGAACGCTGCACTTTGATAATTTCATCTAAAGTTTCTGATCCTTTAGAAAATCTAAGATTGAGAGCTTTTGTTTTCTTAATATCTTTTCTTAGACCCACAATTTCACACTCTAACTTTTCATTGTGTTTTTCCCTTTCAGCAAGTTGGAATGTCAAAGTATCTATAATCATACTCTTTTATTCTAAACAGATTTTAAGTTTAGAAATTTCTTCATAGAGACCATCTTAATCTAAAGCATCCAAGAAATCATCATCTTCAAAAGCCATCAAAAGTCTATAATCATTACCATGTTCATCTTCATCACTATTTGATAAGCCATCGCTATCTTCATGTGTATAGTAGCTCTTCTTACTTACATTCTGTTTTCTATTCCATTTTGTCGGTTCCTTACCTTTATCCAACTTATCTTTATGAGGACATTTGGCTACATAATGACTGACTCTTCCACAAGCAAAGCATTTGAAAGGTAGTTTACCTCTGAATCTTCCAGAACCCCATTGAAGGTTCTTGACAAAGTTTGTTTCTTCCTCTCATTATGAAATGTGTCCCGATTCGTTGAGCTCTTCTCTTCCCGAAGCCTTGAATGTGGCTTCTCTCATATATGATGGACCCCCTTTTCTAATTTCGAAAGCAGTTAGGATTCCGTGCAACTGTGTCATAGTAATACTCTGAAGATTCTGCTTTTCTTCTATGGCAGAAAATTTTGATTCAAACTTAGAAGACAGGGATCTCAAAACCTTTTCAACTACAGTAACTTCTTTTATCTCTTCACCCAAGTTTTTCATGCGATTAACAATCTCATCTATACGTAAGAAGTAATTAGCTATACTTTCATCATTGTGCATTTTGAGAGTTTCATATTGGATTCTGAGAGATTGTAGTATTGCACGTTTTACCTAATTGTCTCCTTCATATCTTAGAATGATCTTGTCCCATATTTCTTTGGCGGTTTTGAGCTACATAACCTTGACAAATTTTGATTGTGACAGACTCCCCAATAATGTGTTGACAGCCTTGGCATTTGTTTCATACTGATTTTTACTTGCAGTATCTGTAGGAATTGCTGATGGAAATGTGTATCCTCCTTCCATGATTTCCCAAACATCTGTTCCAAGAGATTGAAGATAGGTTGTGGTTCTTACCTTCCAATAGATGAAGTTGCTCCCATCGAATATTGGTGGTCTAATGGATCCCTCTCTTTCGTAGGTACTCATGATGATAGATCTTCCTTCAAGCGATCAAGCTTCTTCTGAAGGACCTGCTTTGATACCAATTGTTGGAAATAATACTAAGAAGGAGGGGTGAATCAGTATTATCAATTTAACAATTTTACATTTCCATGCAAAAATTTATATACACTACTTCTAACAATGAAACTTGCGTGTATACACAACTGTGTTTAGAGCAACCAACGTATATCTTGCAAACTTATAATTTGGTTAGTTGATCCTTAATTTGTGTATCAGAACGATATAAATAGTAACCAGGTGCAATAGACAGAACAAGCAATCACACACATGAACACAAGATATAAGGTGGAAACCTAATGTGAGTGAAAACCACCTGCTGCAATCGTCTCTATCTTTCTTTAATAAGAAACTTCTTTTTACAAATTTTGTACTGGTGTAGTCTTATACCAGTATGCAGGCTTCTACCTGCAGAAGCTACAACCTTCTCTTGTTCTCCAGCTTCTCCTGGAAGGGAGATACAACCCCCTAGCTCTTGTACTAGTTGATGTGTATACTAGCATGTAGGTGCTGACCTACATAAGACTACAACCTTCTCTTTTCTTCCAAGGACCACGTTGCATAAATTTTCAGACTGGATCCATCAATAACATAAATCAAACATCAAATATATCTGCATCAATCAATCTCCTTTGCACCAACCAAAACTAAATCAAACAATCACTTTTCTGAATGTTGTAACCAGAACACAGTAACAGTAACCAGAACCCAGAACACTGCAACAACAAACAGAAGTAGCTAAAACATATTTTATGAGACGTACGCTACTTCAATGTATCGAACCTGCATTCATACACTGTTATCTGAAGGCAGACCTGCCTATACGCTTTTTTGAAATGCCAAACCAGCGTGTATACACACCTTTGCTATACTAAACCTGCGTACAAATCTGTAAAAGATGATTTAACCTTTACAACTATTCAGACATCAGTTATACCCAGATCATCAGATTTACAGATTACGACATGCGCCAATTATAAAAGATCAAAACCACACAAAGATACTTCTCTTCAAGCCTAAAGATCTTGAACCATCAATAGAAATTATCCTTCTTCAAGTGCTCAGGTTCCTCCTTGATTCAGATCCAGCTATGCACCTTAACCCAATGACCAGTATTCTAGATCTTTATCTTCATTAGATATTCAATGCTTGAGCGCCTTTACCTAATGATCTCCTCCTCCTTTTATAGTCTTAGGCCTTACTCAATATCATGGTCCAAAACCACTTTAAAATCAATACCTTGGACCAAATACTTGGGGTCACTACTTCAGACAAGATACCTTGAACCAATACCATGGGTCAAAATACCAAGGACCAAATACCACGGACCAAAACCAAGTTTTCCAACATGTACGCACTTTTCCTTGCATGAAAGTGCGTGTATATGCATACGCACCTTTTGGTCTGCGAACCCATGTGTATACGCGGTTTGGTCAAGGGGAACCTGCATATACCTCTTTTTCCTTCATTCTTTGATCCTGAACTGTGATCTGTCATCTGAGTGAGTTGCCATCAAGGACAACACCTATGTCATAGCACCAAACTTGTGTCATAATGCCAACAACATACACATCTGTGGTTTGGGTCACCTGCTCATCACCATAAGTGGTGGTGGTCTTAGAGTAAACAACCTTCGAGGGGATGTTCTAGTTTTAATGTTCCTTCTTGTGGTGGAACAGATGATGGTGATGTTTCTCCTCAGTCATGTTGTACAAACAAAAAGTTCAAGAAGGGAATGAAATGCAGAGACTTACAGAGTGCTATTCAAAGTAGAAATGGTTGATGAGATGTGAGAAATTAGGATGATGAGTGGAGATTATATAGGCGGTTATGGATGTTACACACAGATTTACATCGTGTTGGAACCACATTCATGCGTATAGTTGAGGGTGATGACACAAGGCTGTGCTTCTTTCCACATCATCGACTTTGTTTTTCAACAAAACTTGCTTGATGTGTTATTGCTGGCATGATTCATGCACTTCTCCTTTGGAAGAGGAGAGAGTTAAGTTTGACATAATGTTACGTGTCGTTGTTGGAATCAAAGCCACGATTTCCGCCTAATAAAATGCATGACCCAACCATTGAAATGCACACGTTACATTTTATAAGGCACACAAAGCCTTTTCATTAAATTCAACCTCATCCTATTTGCTCAAAAAAACGGATTAGTCAACTGTTTTTCCCCATGCATTAATTTTGACATTCCATTTGGAGATTCTTATTATATTTTGATTCAAAAATTAAGTAATCGTCCAACAAAAGGACTTGTTAAAATTTCATTTTATTTCATTTCTCGCCAAACTTACCACGCAAACCATTGTTTTTGTATTTAAACAAAAGGTTGGAATACTATGCAATGCAGAGATCGAGATCGAGATCCACCGAATGTTCATGACAAAAGTTTTTATTTGTAGGCTGGAGTTTGGATAGGTCGAAGCCAATGCGATTCATGTTTCAAAAATTGTGTATTTCTTTTGCATCGCATAACCTGTTCATTCAAACTTGTGACTGTCAATTTAAATGCAAAGTACACTATGTTTATTTAAATGGCTCTCGACCATATGACTTCCAACCCTAAGTGGGTTTGGTTTGTTTTATTTCTCTCTTATTTTTCTTATTTATGTATATACACTTGATGGGTTTTGTCATTGACTTTTACATTCATTTTGTTTTTTTTTTTTTTTTGGTTTTATGTATTGTTTATTTTTTTTTTAATATATGAAATTTTGTGTTTTGAGGTTTTTGTTTTATCATTATTTGTTTTTCATTATTATTGTATTTTTTTTGAAATATTTTTTAATTTAAAAGAAAAATGGTCTAGAGTGCTAGAAGGGTGTGTTATCTACGTAAATAGCGAGGTTAAATGATGACAAGTTTTGCCTACACCAAAACCCTTTCAAGAGATTTTTAACGAGACCAATTTCAATAATGACAAGGCCAACCATATTTAGATATTGATTTGTTTATATGCAGATTTGGCTTATGTGAAGAAATGGTCCCAGTACATATGCACCGAAGTTTTATGCGGAGTGGTTTTAACACAATTATCAAATCACTAAAATACAGATTTAATTTTTAAATTTGAAATCAAAAATAAAGAATTTTTTTTAAATGATTTCGTTTTCTTGTAATGCTTGTGGTTTTAATGATTTGTGCAAATTCCTAGCAAGAGATTTTTATTTAATTTGAAAATAAATCAAGAGATTTTCTGATCTTCCTGATCGCTCGAAGCGCAGGAAGAGAGCATACTAACCTATTGATTTATTTTTTATTTTTGCAGGTTAGCGTGGATGAAGTAGCTCTTACTTAAATTTATTCATGAGAAATGTGGATGATTTTTTTGTTATTTTTATTATTTTTTTAAAAACAAGGCTAAAAGAAAACTTTACGAGATCTCGTTTTATTTGTCTAATCTATTCTACCTTTAACTTGAAATATTTTTTTTATTTCCTAGGTAAAATAATGCTTCCAGTGAAGCCACCTACGGACTCAAAATTTGAAAATGCTCACATCAAAATTTAAAACTTTTACCTTATGATTTGTAAACATGTGAGTAACCTGTCTTATTCTTGGAGTTGGCGCAAGGTTCTTTTGAAACCATTCCTCAATATTGTCCTTGCTCTCTAAGAAGTACATGTTCAACATGTTCAATTTTCTCATCCGTAGATGGATTAGTAAGAAATGGGGGGTTTAAAAACTGAATTTGAAACTAAGTAAGTACGAAAAAATAAAAAAACTAAAACTTGAACTCCTTTGTGAAGATCCTATTGTCACCGAGTTTCACAAGTTAGTCCATAAAAATAAATTGCAATAAAATTAACTTCCTAAGTCTATCTCCAAATCATCCTTCCCGATAGCGACACCAAAATGTTGGGTCTAAAATGTGGATGCAAATTAGAGTTTCATTTACTATCAATCCTGGTAAGTAAACTTCGAGGATCATCCAATATATATGGACTTAGAGACAAACTAAACTAAGCTAGGTGAAGAAATGCCAAAGCTCCCTTACAGTAGGTTTTCCATTTGGATCTCCAACATCTATTTAGTCATTTAACAAAATGAAATCTAGAAATTAAAAGACATTGTGATAAGTGTAAGAAATATTAAAGCTCCATTACAATAGATTGCTCATTAATATTTCTAATAATCTTAATCAACAAGACCTAATTATGGTTGATTGCATGAAATATTAAAGCTCTCTTACAAGAGACTACTCATTTATATCTCAAGCATATAAATCAGAAACTTAAACTAATGAAATCAAACATTAAATAACAAATCAAATTCATTGAAAAAAACATTAATACTTTCTTACGAAAGGTCATTCGTTAATATTTCAAACATATGAACCTAATAATTTAATCTAATGAAATTCACAAACAAACATAAAATAAAAGCCTACCAAAATAAAAGTGTACTTGCTAGGCAATGGGGATCCTTCCAAGGATTCACAAGCACACCAAAAGAGAAGTCAAATGTAGAGGATCAAAGAAGCTCTATTTTATTCATCATCAATTGCAAATTGCAAGTACAACCATTACAATGATTCTCCAAATCTAACTTCTCATTACCAACACAAATGAAGGACTAGGTTCTAAAATTCTAAAATTAAGATTACAAAATGAAGATTACAAATGAAGGAGATAACACTCCTATTTATACAAAAGCTATGATAACAAACTCATAAATGTAAATCCACTATTCCCTCCTTTGATCCACATATTTCTCAACCAATGGTGACACATAACCCTAACTTCCATGAGGTCCATGATCTTTTCCATGACATCCATTATCTCCTCAAATTCGAATTTGAATATAGCGTGCCACATAAAGATGCCTTGGAAGCTTCCTTTGTACCTACACATGTCAACAAACTCATTATAATTGTTAGGTATAAGTATATGGATATTATTTTCTAAAGTTTAACCACAAATTCACTTAAAAATGCTAAGAATTAATAATGTTTTGGAAAACACAATGGTAACCCATTTAATGATGAAAGTGAAGCTGATGTGGTGACATGGTGGTGGAATAGAGGTGAGAAAATGTGTGAATGGAGTGAAAGTGGATGTAATTTAAAGATAATTCTCAGGCCCAACACCTACCAAGGGGGGGATTTTGCGAATTGTCCCCTTGGAAGCACGGGACCGAATCTCAGAATCGGTCCCCTGGCTTGCCAGGGGCCGATTCCCGGAATCATTGCCCCGGAAGATAGGGGGACGATTCTTAGAATCAGGAAGAATCATTCCCTTTCCTACAAAGGTCCCATTGTGCCCTCTACGGGAGCACCCTGTCATGGGCGTGCTCGCTCGCAACACAACGGGTGTTCCATGTCGTGGGCGTGCGTGCCCGTTGTGCCGCAGGCAGGCACGCCCATAACCGGGGACACACACTTGGCGCATAGCAGCCCCTTGGTAGGTAGGTGGTCATTGTGCCCTGGGCGGGTGTGCCCACCGATGGAAGAGTGGCCCTCTGCCTATCGGGGGGCCATTATGCCTCAGGCGTGCCCGCCGGTGGCATAACAGGTGCGCAAGCTGGCTGGCCCACCTGATGTGTCGTGGGAGAGTATGCCCATGGTCAAACGCACCCTCCCAAGGCACAGGCTAAGCACGCTCACTCGCATCATAGTGGCCCCCTACCAAGCAAGGGGTTAATTCTGAGAATCGAACCCCTGCCTGCCAGGTGGTCAATTCCAGGAATCTTCCCCTAGCAGGCCAGTGAGATGATTATTAGAATCAAACCCCTGGTCTGGCAGGGGTTGTTTCTCGAAATCATACCCTCTCAGGGCAGGGGGGTGATTTTGAGAATCGACCCCCTGACAGGGAGGGGGTCAATTATGAGAAATGACCCCCTGCATGCGAGCGGGGAATTGTGCCACGGGTGGGCGCGCTTGATCATGGGCATGCCCACCCGTGGTACATCGGGCATGCCTTGGGAGGGCACACCCTCCCAAGGCAAAGGCACATTACCTGTTCCTTGGGCGGGCGTGCTGGCCCGTGGCATAACACCCCCCTCACAGGCAAGGGGTTGATTCCTACTGAGGGACAATTCCTGGAACCGGTAAATGGCATGTCAAGGGACTGTTGTGTTATCAGTGGGCACGCCCGCCTAGGGCGCAGCAGCCTCTTTCCTGGTAGGCAGGGGGCAAATCTGAGAATCGATCCCTAATCGGCCTCCTAGCAGGTAGGGGGGCGATTTTGAGAATCGACCCCCTACCAAAGTATGCAAATATGCACAATAAATTAAGTAGCAAGAATGCACCAATACCAGTTTACAAACCAAAGACACAGAAGACTGCTTTTGTCAAAGACATAGAAGACTTCTTTTGTATTATAAAAACACATGGAAACTTACAAGTGCCTTTTGATGAGCTTAAGCACTCCTTATATAGATAAATTCCAAAGATCCTCAGATCTTTTCAGTACTTCCATTATCTTGAACTAGATTCGAAATCTCTAATAATCCTTCCTATACCAACAACTTTAATTTCCTTAAAGTAAACGGCGTTTATTACACAACAAAGATTCCATCATGAGGAACCCACAAAAGCAAGTACTTAAAATTGTGTACACTAAGGAGATTCTTTACGAAGAACCATCGAAAGCAAGAAAATCATAAGTCTCAAGCAATCTATACCCATACCGACAAATTTAGTGTCCTTAAAGTAAAGGACAATAATTACACAGTGGATATTCCATCATGAGGAACCCTCGAAAGCAAGTACTTAAATATTTTTACACTGAGGAGATTTTTTACGAAGAATCCTCAAAATCTGAAAAATCATGAATTATTGTCATTTAGATTATTGTCATTTAGAAATCTACTAGTTTGATCCTTTAGGACTCTTATCAGAATCATAATTATAGTCATTGATACTTTCATCATGATCTGGATTATGCTAATCTGGATTAGTACCGAAAATAATTTTTTGTATCCAGGGTGGTTCATGACCAAAGCAAGAAAAGAAAGGTGAAAATGACATATGAGGATCAAGTTTATCTAGAGGGATTCCAACTTATTCAAAGTATTCTATGTTAATAATAAACGTGTGACCAATTGGAGAGTTGTCATAATTGATCTCGATTGTAGTCCCTCTGTATAGGAGATAAAATCCAAAAATATCATATCTAAGGGCCTCTTCTTCCATTTCCTTATGTAGTACTACTAATGCTATGAATGAGCTTATACAATCAAAATTTTCTTTTCTAGGAATATATGAATTCATTAGAAGATCCATCCACTTGCTCCAATGTCTGAAAAGAGACATGATATCTTCACAATACATGATAATGGAAACCCTTTCAAAATATCTAGCATACTTATGTATTCCATAGTATTCCATCCAAGTGATATTTGGATCAAATATATATACAATTCGTTCATACGATGCTAGAGACTGGCAAAAATAAACATGATAATTATTTATGAGATTCCAGTTAATATTATAATTGTATGTTCCTTCTAATGAATTGAACCATTTTTCTAATATTATAATTTGAATCTCAACTAGAAAGGATTTTATTGTTTCTGTAAGGCATTCCCAACAATATGCATAATGACATGATGAGCATAGTTCAACTTGGGATCTTGTCTTAGGGTTTTCTGCTTTCTCAATCTTTTTTACTGAAATAGCATTGATTACTTCTACCCCTTCTTTGGTTGACATATCAGCAAGGTCATTTTCCCTACCTGCTTTGTAAATGATGTTAAAATCAAAACCTTCTAACCAAATTGCCCATCTAAGAACGTGGTAGTTTCCTTGTTCTAACAATCTTTTATTCTGAAACATGCCTTTCATATGTTTGAGATTTGTTTTAATAGTGAGATGCACACTTTTCAAGTAGAGATGAAATCTTTTAATCCCATTTTTAACAGCCAAAATTTCTTTATGGGATATTGGATATTTGATTTCTATATCTGAAAAGGTTCCTGAAGCATAAGCACATATTTATTACCTTTTATGATGCTTTTGTAGGAGGATTGCACCCTAATAGGAGTCAGAAGCATCAATTTCTAATATGAAAGACAGATATTGGTCAAGAAGTGATAGGATGGAAAACCTTGAATCTTGGCCTTGATACGTTGGACAACTTTTGTCATTTGTGGTGTCCATTTTGAATCTTTCTTTAACCTTTGTTGAAGGACCCCGGTGTCTTTAGCCTGTTCTGGATAGAATTGTCGAATGTAATTGAGACATCCAAAAAAAAATTGAACATACTTGATGTCAAGAAGCTGATAAGGAAATTTCAACAATGAATGCAAGACATGAGGTTGCAACTGGATCTTTCCTTGAGATATATAAAACCCAAGGTATTCAATCTTGGTCTGAGAAATAATGAATTTATTTTGTGAGGAAGATAATACCAGGCCATGCTTAAAAACAAGCTGATAAAACAACTCTAAATGTTTTTTATGTTCCTGTATGTTAGGTTCTTATACCAATAGGAGTCATAATTTTTGAATGGCTGAGATTAAAATTGTAATATGTACATACCTTTTCTTTTTGCAAATGTTTTCCATATTCAAAAAATTAAAAAATGTAAAGAGGGTATGTCCTAAAAGAAAAATCAAAGGACAAAAAGAATAAAAAGGTCAAAAAAGATGAAAAATATGAACCACAAAGAAAGAAAAGACCCGGAAAGTGTGCTAGTCAAAATGCCACTACTATTTACTTTTTTATGCAAAATAAATGATTGTGTTAGTTTGTAACCTATGCTACAAATCCATGATAGTCAAAATGTCTAAACTTGGCTATTTCATGCTTTCAATTTCATGCTTATATAGAAAAATAAAATCTGACCAAACAATGTAATCTTGGTAGATAAGTAGATTAGGTAGAGTAAATAAAAAGGAGCTCAACTATTTAATCTGAGCCCTTGGATGTAATAAGGTCAGACCTAGTTAGATTACTATTGTAAAAGAAAAGAAAAATGTTTTGATAAGGGTTTGCCAGCTTAAGTGCACCCTAATAAAGAGAAGTAAAAATGGTAGAATGAGTAGATGGGTAAGTAGTAGAAAGGTTGCAGAATTGTGATGATTGTTAGACAAAAGCATATGTATCACACTCACCATGAAAATTCCAAGTATGAATGAGCAATTGGGCATGCATTAAGCTTACAAAGTCAACTACTTAATTTTCCCATTCATTTCACCCTTAATTTGACTAATTTCCCATAAGCAATGTCTTAAGTACCCAAAATCTTAAATCAAAGGGGCTCGGAGCATTTCTCTGACTTCTGGAGGGACCAGACCCTCGGCCCAATGACTTCTACGTCCTAAGTACTAAAATTCCCCCCACAAACATTACCCCCCTTCATTATCCCTCATTTTCCCGAACAAATCCTTTTCCTAAGGTAAAACACCATTTTTCCTAAGGAAAAACCATTACCCCCAAGTAAACCCCTTTTCCTAAGAAAACCCACAAAAATAACATTAAGCCTAAGTTATACTGTGTTTATACAAAGCCAATGAATTATAAATGTACATTGTACTTAGCGTTAAATCCATTTACCGCTTTCGTTCATATTAACTTTTAATTTTATTTATATATTTCCCAAATAATACCCTCTCCCGTATGTATTTATTAAATCCCTTTAATTTTAATATCTTGTCCCCAAAGTTTGTAATATAAACTTTATAAATAAAACCCCGACAAATTATGTAAATTAATCAACTTGTGATTAATTAAAAATTCAAACCTTTCACCAACAGAATTACTCTCGATCCCTTAACCCCCACCTTAACCCTGAATTTAATTAAAACCACCACACTTAAACATTAGTCGGGCCCCTCCATTTCCCTCCGCACAACTCCCAAACCCAATCACCGCGCGATCGCCTCCCCTTTGATCCGATGATTATTAACCATATCGGGTGAGCCCGACATCCGAACGTTACCTGCCTGATATGAGTGGTTTTAGGCCAAGCCACCGTGCTACGTGTCATTCAATCTATGGAATTAGGCGGCCTCCCCCCAAAATCACCCAGTGCCCAAAAGCTGTGTGAAATAAACCGCTTACCTCCAGCCCGCTACCCACCAAAACTATCACTATTCACCCCGCTACATGACAAACTGTCTATTGTTCAATTTGCGCCAAAATTCAAACAAATCAAACGTTTACCCATTTAAACACAAAAACCCCAGTGTTGCTCGTTTTTGCCTGTTTGTGCAGTAAAACCCTATGCAACCCTTCTATGCCACCTGAAGCCTCTGTCAACCAATTCAAACATGATTTACCTCCCGAAATCATTTTGGACTCACTCCATAGACCTATAAAACTCGATAAAGCCATTAATGACCCTCCCTGTCAACCCAACGTTTTCCTAACAGTTTGTTTTGTTTTACAAGGGATCAAAAGACTGCAGCCTTGGATCAATAGGCTTAATACTAGTCATAAGACCTATTTACTCCGAGACTGTTATGAAATCTATTCAAACAAAGATGGAAAATAAAACATACAGTTAAAAGACAAGCAGATGAAACATGGAATTAAATGATTTACTGTTGAAATAGACAGTAAAAACCCAAAATATAAAGTGAAGGTAAAAGGACACAACAAAGAATAGTCAAAGTGTATCAGGGTTAAAAGAGTATCAAATTGAAGGCCAAGTCAAGTAAAATAGTTAGCAAGAAGACAATCAGCAGGGAAGACAGCTACAAAGCATACAGATTCATGTCAAAGTGAAGACAGATGAAAAAGCAGAGCGGTAAAAGTAAACATGGATGCAGTAAGGGTTAAACAAAGATGAAAACACTTTCACCAGCAACAATGAAGTTTATCCAAAGTAAAAGTGAAAAATAGTTAAAAGAAATTTAAGGTTAAAAGATGAAATCAGAACAGAAATGGTACATTCTTCAGAAATTTCATGTTTAAATCATAGTTTTTCAAAAGCTATTGTGTCCAATCCAAGAAGTATTTTGAGAACCTGGAGGAGGTTTGTGTTCCAAAAAGGCTAATATACAAAAACCTATCTCAATGTTTACACAGGTATTACCAAAAGGGAGATAAGTGCATGTCTTCACAGACTATTTTTAGAACTGTGCAAAGTCCTGTTTTTGACATCTTTTGGCAGAGAATATTGTGAACATCTGGAGCTGCATTTTTGGAAACTGAGAGAGTTTTATCTCAAAAGCATACTTATCTACAATAACCTCTTTCACTTTTTACATATCTATCACGGATTGAGATATAAAAAGGTATCAATGGACCCTAATCTTGCATAATTGCTGGAGCAGAATGCACAAAGGATGCAGTTAGTGACTGGGATGCCTCATCATCAATTAAGAATTGCTATTAAATTCGACTTTCTCTTCGTTGTCACCATAAATCCATAAAAATAGTGCCAAATAGATCCATTAGTTTTGAATTAGTGTAAAACAGTTTGAGATATTTGTAAACCAATCTTGATATTTCTTCAAGATATTTCAGTTTAGAAATTGTATAAACACTTCTTCATTTGAAGTATTTTGGGTGGATTCAAAGACATTTCTATAGACATTTTCTTCTCAAGTTAAGGAGCTATGTAATCAACACTGGATTGGCTTGTTGGATCAAGGAATAAAGTAAAGACATTTCACATGATTCTTGTGTAAAGCGGAAATCAAATAAGTATTCTATGTGTCATGTTTATTACTAATTCTCTTCATGTTTATAAATAATCATATGTATCTCTATGAAATCTGAATGTTAAACTAGGAATGATATTTCAAAACTGGCTTCAATGCTCTCTGTCTTGACTGTTTACATTCTTTATGTTTTCTCCTAAACTATCTTAGTCTGGGAATTCTTAATTTCTCCCTTATTTCCGTAGTTTCCCCCCAGGTATATAGTAAAGGATTCTTAGTTTCCCTTTGCTCATTATCACTTCCTTCTCTTCATCTTGATCCCGGTCTAAGGATTCTTCATTGCCCTTTCACCCTGGTTAGGACTACCTCATCCATTGGAACTTGAAGATTTGCCTTTTTCTTTGCTAACCTGCCCTGTGAACTCTTCCTTTAGTGATTGATCTGATCCAGTTAACCTTTCCTTTTCTTGACTCCATAGTCCAATGGCTTGAAGAAGCTAGCTCTATCCATTTGTTCCCAGAATTCAACCACCCAACTTCAATTTCAAAATCAAAATCCCATGAGCACTAAGAGCTAGCCTAAAATCCCATAAAAAACAAAGTTAAATCATAAAGAGAGAGCCCTCTCTAGACTTAGGTTGGCTCGAGCCTAAGCCTAAAACATTGGTTTGTGGTTACCTCGGAAATTTCTTTCTTTAACCTTGAGAAAATTCAGAGTGATAACATAGTGGCGACTCCACTGGGGAGAACTAACATGTTCTTCAGAATTGTTTTACAGGTTTAGATCTAATCTATGATGGTGGACAATTATCAGACACACAAAGGTTAAAATCATCCACCTGGTGACTCCAAATCAATTCTACAATCAAGACTCCATTGGAGGAATGAACCTGAAAGAACTATGTAAAAAGATCAGGCTTTTAACTTGGATTGTTATCTAAGACATTATGTTCTTTCTCATAGATAAATTTTTTCAATGTATATTGTATTTTAGAGAATATTTTAGATTATTTTTTTATTATTTCCCTTTGAAAAATGTAGATATAAAGTCTCCTGACACATTTGAACATCAGTCTTCTAACTCTTATGAAGATCATTTTCCAATTGAGGAGCATCAAATAATCAAGAGTAATCATACAATCCCTATACATATTCCAATACCTCATAAAGTTCCTGATAGATATAAGCCACTCATTTTGCCTCCTACACTCCATGCTTTCCCTAACAAGTATTACAAGCATCTCCCTAGGTTTGATGGAGAGAATGCTATCACTGCTCAAAAACATATTAAAGGTTTTGAGAATTATCTAGACTTATTTAAAATTGATGAAGATAATGTTATTATAAGGCTTTTTGCTCTTTCTTTGAAAAGTAGAGTAAAGAGTTGGTTCAAGAATTTACCTATTGCAAGCATCTCAAATTTCCAACAGTTTGTCAAAATTTTCCTTGATAGATGGATAATCAAAGTCAATCTTCTTGTGATCATAGAAGAATATAATCAGTTAAGAAGACAACCAGATGAAACAATACAACAATTTTCAGATAGATTTAATAAAGCCTATTATTCAATGACGTCAAATATAAGACCTCCCCCTGATTCAACTCTTTTGCATTACCCAAGAGCATTTGATCCAGAGATAGAATTTCAGCTAAGAGAAAGAAACTACTCAACACTAGAACAGACGCAAAACATTGCAGTAGATGTACAAGTTAATCTGCAAATTAGAAGAGAAAAGTTGAAAGCAGAAAAGGAGGAAAAATTCGACATTTTGATGAAGAAAACAGAGGAAATGATGCAGAAGATCACCATGAAAGATGAATTTTTTGCTCAAAATCACCATGACACATTTATTTCACAAAAGGAAAAGGTTGATAGTGTTAGGTCCCTATAATACTAGTGATTACCCCATTACTTTTATCATTCTATTCCTTATTGTCATTGTTGTGCCCCTATTGTCCCCATATTGTTATTATTGTGCACCCCAAAAGCCTAGTATTGTTATTTATGTGGCCTTATATTATTATGGCTAGGTCGGCTTGGGTTATATTGTGACCCCTTAGAATCCTATATATAGAAAGGAGGTTTTGTCATTTGTATCATCCAATAATTATTCATTTGTGTAATGTAAAAGAGGTTGCCCCCTCAAAGAGGCTGAATTATAAGGCGTTGATCTATCTTTTCTATCTTTTTGTGAGCTGGTTTCATAACATTTGGTATCAGAGCTGTGGATTCTAGGGTTTCACTACTCCAAACAGCTCATCGTGGAATTTTCACTATAACTTTTTTTCTACAATGTTTCAGATGCTAAAAAAAAACCATTTGGGTTGAAATCATTCTAAACCTCGGGTCCGAATTTCAAATATTTTCGCGCTATATTTGCGGAGATATGATCTCAGGAAGTTGGCCTTTTTACAGACTCCCGAATTACATTCCAAACAGGTGACCTGCTGAAAATAGTCATAACTTGTTTTTTGAGCATAAGATTGAAATTTCGTCAGAAGTTATAGAAAGAGGACGGAATGTAGTTTCCTGTGTATATTTTTCAGATCCTAAGGTCAAAACAGTGACACGTGGCACTTCATAAAAGTTCGCTCTTCTGAAAAGGTATATAATTAGGTCATCTTGGGAGATTGTGCATAACTCTTTCTTGGAGAATCTAAATTCGATCAGAATGGTGGCATTGGAAAGAGGACACAAAGAGTTACTTCAGGTCACAATTTTAGAACTGGAAGATTCGAAATTACAGAGATACATCAGATTCAATATTGAGTGCCTACAAAGTGAAAAAAAGGCATGTATTTTTTTAAATATTTGCATAAGCTTGGTTTGAAAAATTAGTTTGAAGGAATTCAAAGAGCATAGTGAAGCATTATTATCGGTAATTAATGCCCCGAAGAAAGAAAATGGAAACACCTAGTAAACAACCTGAAAGCTCTAGCATGACTCACGAAGAAGAGGAAGAAATGCTACATGATATATCAAAATTATGAGACCAAGTGCAACAAATATCACTCTCACAAAAGCTGACAAAATCTAAGATAAATGGCATGGAATATAAGATAAATGGTGTGGAATCTAAGATAAATGGCATGGAAGCTAAGATGAATGGCATGGAAACTAAGATGGACGACATGGAAGCTAAGATGGATGGTATGAAAACATTGTTACTAGAAAGGTTTCCTAATGGAAAAAAGGTACGAGAGGAAACTCATAATGAGAACAAAAGGAATGCTAATCATGATTTGAATAATGACAACATGGAAGATTTGAAGAAAGATAATGAAGGATTGAAGGAAGGTTTTACAAAGTTGCTACAAGAAAGGCTTCTTAATGGCGAAAATGTTGTAGAGGAAACTCATGATGAGAACAAAAGAAATGTTAATCATGATTTCATAGACTCTAACATTGGAACAAAGACCCACCATGTTCCAAAGATCGATATGAAGAAGTTTGATGGCAAGGATCCCATAACATGGATGCTACAGATGGAGTCCATAATGTGCAAAACACACAAAAGGTACGCATTGCAACTTTATATTTCGAACCAAACCAGTTTGTATGGTATCAATGGCTTTGCTCTCGTAAACAAATTGTGACTTGGGCAATTTTTATGGAAGAACTGACAGCACATTATAAGGATACGAAAAACAACACTTTTTTTAGCCAATTGATAAACCTCAAACAAAAGGGTTCAATGAAGGAGCACATTGAGGACTTCCAAAAATTGAATATAAGGGTAAAAGATATTCCAGAGGAGCATAGGATTGATATGTTCATAGGGACTTTGAAGGATAACATCCAACATGAGGTTCACCTTTGGGAACTTGACTCATTGGAGAAGGCATTCAGGTTGGCAAGAAAAATGGAAAGCAGAATTATGGCAACAAGGAAGCCTACCACTCACAACTATAAGGATGTAAGTGTTGTTTCCCCCAGCCATCCACAACCTACAATGTTGACACCCCAACAATTGGAAGAAAAAAAATCAAAAGGGCTTTGTTATAATTGTGATAGCAAATACACTAAAGGTCATAAGTGTGTTAAGAAGAAATTATTTTACATAGATTGTGAATAGGAGGAAGAAAAGGAACAAGAAACACCAAAAGAAAAGGATATACACGAAGTACAAACCCTAGAGAAAGAAGAAATGAATCCAACCATATCTTGTAATGCATTGGTTGGAATTACCACTCCTTAAACTATCAAGATAGAAGGACATATCAAGAAGAAAGGTAATAGTGTGATTGATTCGAGAAGTACCCATAATTATTATTGTAATAGCCAAGGAATTGAATTGCTTTTATGAAGCAGCAACAGAGTGTAAGTGATGGTTGCAAGTGGAGGAACCATAATTTCTCTAGAAAGTGCCATATATCAACTATCCAGGGAGAATATGTATTGAATGCCAATGCTTTCCATTCCAATGGGTGGTGCTGATGTTGTACTAGGAGTCCAATGGCTACAATCCTTGGGTACAATAGCTTTTAGTTTTCAAGAACTTTGCATGAAATTTTCTTCAGAAGGAAAGGAAGTTGAATTAATAGGTATCGCAGGGAAACCAAGAAAGATAATCAGCTCTAATGGAATGACAAAGCTTCTAAGGAAAGAACAACGGGGCGTAATTGCACAATTATGTTCGCTAGAGGTTCCCACATCAAAATCATCTATTTCTCCAGATCTTCAAAAAGTCTTGGACAATCATTCCAAGGTATTTGAGACTCCCAAAGGTCTTCCACCTATTCGTGATCAGGAATATCTTATTCATATGATTCCAGGAAGTGTTCCTCTGAACATTAGGCCTTACAGATATCCCTATGCCCAAAAAAGTGAAATTGAACGTATGGTTGCAGAAATTCTAGAGGCTGGTATAATTCAACCTAGTCAAAGTTCTTTCTCTGCTCCAATAGTATTGGTGCACAAGAAGGATGGATCATCATGCATGTTTCCAGATTATAGGGAGCTCAGCAAACTCACTATTAAAGATAAATTTCCCATTCCTGTCACTGATGAACTATTGGATAAATTACATGGATCGATTTACTTCACCAAGTTGGATCTTTGTTCAGGATAGCATCAAATCATAATGAAGTCTGAAGACATTTCGAAAACAGCATTTAGAACTCATGAGGGTCATTATGAATTTTTGGTCATGCCTTTTGGCCTTACCAACGCACCTTCTACATTTCAAGATTTGATGAATTCCATTTTCAAACCCTTCGTTAGAAAATTTGTGTTAGTATTTTTTGATGATATACTAATCTATAGCAAGTCTTGGAAGGATCATGTTCAACATGTTGACAAGGTGCTCAACCTATTGAAGGAGAAACAATTATACACAAAACATTCCAAATGTTTCTTTGGAGTACAAGAGGTGGAATATCTGGGTCATATTGTATCTCATGAAGGTGTTAAGGTAGACCCCAGCAAAATTAAAGCCATTAAGGAATGGAAAATCCCCACATCCATAAAGCATCTACAAGGATTTCTCGGGTTGATAGGGTATTACCGCAAGTTTGTTAACAATTATGGGAGAATAGCAGCACCTCTAACAATATTATTGAAGAAAGATTCATTTTTATGGACTCCAAAAGCAACGAAGGCCTTTGAACATCTTAAAGAGGCAATGTACCAAGCACCGGCCTTAACTATGCCAGACTTCACAAAAACCTTTATTGTGGAATGTGATTCCTCAGGAAATGGAATTGATGTTGTTTTAAAGCAAGAAGAAAGACCCATTACTTTCGAAAGTCGTCCAATCAAAGGAAAGTATTTACACAAAGCTATTTACGAAAAGGAAATGTTGGCAATACTACATGCACTTAAGAAATGGTGACCATACGTAATGGGAAGACACTTCAAGGTAAAAATGGATCATGATAGTCTTAAATACTTTTTAGAACAAAGATTATCTTCAAAAGAGGCAGCAAAAATGGGTCACAAAGATGTTGGGTTATGACTTTGAAATCATCTACAAAAAAGGGAAGAAAAATGTTGTGGCTGATGCACTCTCAAGAAAGGATGAGAATGTGGAAGCATTGCTTTGTGCCATATCTATTATCCAACAAGATTTGATAAATGAGGCAAGGTATGAATGGAAGAATGACGAAGAAGTCGGGGCACTCATTCAAAAGTTACAACAAGATCCTAGTGCATCTGATACATTTAGCTGGAAAAATGATTCATTATGGTACAAAGATCGTTTATACCTATGTAAGAATTCCCAACTCAAATAGAATTCCCAACTCAAACAAAAGATTCTTATGGAATTGCATGCCTCTCCCTTAGGAGGGCACTCAGGATTTTTAAAGACTTACCACAGGGTTAAGAAGGAATTTTTTTGGGACGGCCTTAAATCTGATATTCAAAAGTTCGTGTTGGAATGTTTGGTTTGCCAACAAAATAAAGTTGAAACAATTAAGACCCTGGGTCTACTACAACCTTTATCCATTCCAGGTCAACATTGGGAGGAGGTTTCAATGGATTTTATCACAGGTTTACCCAAATCTGAAGGGAAGAGTGTCATCATGGTGGTAGTTGACAAACTTACCAAGTATGCACACTTTTGTGCATTATCTCATCCATTTAAAGCCAGTACAGCTTCTACTAAATTAATGGAAACAATTCAAAAGCTACATGGAAACCCAAAGATTATTGTAAGCGATAGAGATCCCATCTTCACTGGAAATTTTTGGACAGAATTATTTTCTTGTCTTGGTACTCAGTTAGCTCATAGTTCATCTTATCATCCTCAAACTGATGGGCAAACTGAGATAATAAACAAATTTTTGGAAGGATATCTCTGTTGCTTTGTATCTGATAAACAGACACATTGGGTCAAATGGTTGCCTCTCGCTGAATGGTGGTATAACACTTCCTTCCATACTTCAACAAAAATGACCCCATTTATGGCACTTTATGGATATCACCCACCATCCATCACATCATATTTAAGAGAAAATTCTAAGGTTCAAGCAGTGGAAGATCACATCGAGAATCAACAACAAGTTCTCCAACTCTTAAAGAATAACCTCACCTTGGCGCAGAATAGAATGAAACAGCAGGCATATCAACATCGCAGCGAAAGAAGTTTTGATGTAGGTGATTGGGTATTCCTACGGCTACAACCATATAAAAAAATGTCCCTTAGGCAAGCTAAGAAGGATAACAAATTATCACCAAAGTATTATGGTCCATACAAAGTGTTGCAAAAGATAGGTACAATGGCATACAAATTGGAGCTTCCTGCAGCTTCCCAAGTGCACCCTGTTTTCCATGTTTCATGCTTAAAGAAGGTTATAGGTGACAAGCCCCCAATTCAAACAATATTGCCAGAACTTGACGAGGAAGGAAATATCATATTGGAACCTGAAGCAGTTAAAGAAACAAGAACTCAATAGCTATGAAATCGATCAATTTTAGAGTATCTCATCAAGTGGAAGAACTTACCCGTTGAAGATTCCACATGGGAGGATGAGAATTTTTTATAGAAGCATCCAGGACTACTCAAGCTTTGAGGACAACACTTTTTTGAATGAGAGGGGCATGTTAGGTCCCTATAATACTAGTGATTACCCCATTACTTTTGTCAATCTATTCCTTATTGTCATTGGTGTGACCCTATTGTCCCCATATTGTTATTATTGTGCACCCCAAAAGCCCAGTATTGTTATTTACGTGGCCTTATATTATTATGGTTAGGTCGGCTTGGGTTATATTGTAACCCCTTAGACTCCTATATATAGAAAGGAGGTTTTTTCATTTGTATCATCCAATAATTGTTCATTTGTGTAATGTAAAGGAGGTTGCCCTCTCGAAGAGGCTGAATTATAAGGCATTAATCTATCTTTTCTATCTTTTTGTGAGCTGGTTTCATAATAGATAGCCATGAACAAATTCCTGCTAATTCCAACTACCATAGATCAGAAGATAGATTTATAGAGAAATATGTGGAGAAGCAATCTGCTGATCTAATGTGTATGTTTGATGACATTACTTTTTTGATGATTTTCCCAAATATGATCAGTATGATGATAATTATGTTCTTCAAATCCAAACTAACTTTACAGAGCAATTAGAAGCTAGTTTGGGGAATAAGGAAATTCAAGTTCAACATCGTGAAAACAGTGATCATTTTATCCATATCAGCTATGAAAGTGAAGAAGAAAGCACAGAAAATTTGGAAATAAGTAAATCCTCTTTGCCTCTTTGTTTTGCTTCATTTCAATTCACCAGAGAAAACTTTAAAGCAATCAAAAACCAGCGATCTTTAGGTATTGACATTAACAACAAAGAAGACAATAAAATTACTAATCAATATCCTTCAGTTTCACAGTTACAGTTGTCAAATTCCATTGAAACACCTGATCAAATAATACAAGAAAGTTCTATACCACTATGTCTTGAATCATTTCAATTTTTAAAGGAAATGTGGTATAAAATTCCTAATGAAAAGGAGGAGCAGCTTAGAGAAATCTATGAAGTTCCATTTGAACCTATATGCAATAAGTTGTAGCAATCCTTTCAAGTTCTTTATGATCCAATAGCTGATAGGTTGGATAATGAATGCAATCAGAATTTTTTTCCATTAATAGACTATGAGAGTCAAAATCAAGATGATGATGGTTTTACCAGACAGACATTTCAATCAGAAGAAATATCATCACAAAGCTTGTTTGAAAATATGCAGGGTGATAAAGGTGAAAGTGATATTTCAGTTTCATGACATGGAAGCCATCTAGGACAAGCATGCAATTGCTTAAATTAGTTGAATAATAGTGTATATATTTTGGAAGATCCTTTTGTACAGTTTTTAGAGCCTACAAAAGAAAGTAAGTATTTCCTTATCTTCTCATTGGTTGACAAGGTTATATTTGGCTTTAGAACCTCAGTTTTAATCACAAACAAGCCCAAGCAGCGAAATCCATCAATATATATAATGCTTGAGTGGTTGCATTGGTTGTTTCATTTTACCTAACCAGCAGCCAGAACGCTAATTAGAGTAAGTAGGTAGAATTTCAGTCTGAATAAATTCAGTTTTCAGCAGCAAGTTTATGTTAGATCAGATTCCAGTTTGCAGAAAAACGTGTATTTTCAGTTCAAAATTTTTAATCACAAAGATTATACAATAGAGCATATACATGTGTGGGATTGGCCCAATGGATCAGGCTACTAGTCGACGGTGTTCTAGACATTTCAAAAGGAAATGCCATCCCCAAGTGGAGCCACTGTTAGGTTCCTATACCAATAGGAGTCATAATTTTTGAATGGTTGAGATTAAACCTGTAATATGTACATACCTTTGCTTTCTGCAAATGTTTTCCACATTCAAAAAATTAAAAAATGTAAAGAGGTTATGTCCTAAAAGAAATATCAAAGGACAAAAAGAATGAAAAGGTCAAAAAAAGATGAAAAATATGAACCCCAAAGAAAGAAAAGACCAGGAAAGTGTGCTAGTCAAAATGCCACTAAAGAATAAAAATAAATGCTTGTGTGCAGTTTGTAACCTATGCCAGAAATCCATGATAATCAAAATATCTCAACTTGGCTATTTCATGCTTATAGATAGAGAAATAAAATCTGACCAAACAATGTAATCTTGGCAGATAAGTAGATTAGGTAGAGTAAATAAAAAGGAGCTAACTGTTTAATCTGAGCCCTTGGATGTAATAAGGTTAGACTTAGTTAGATTACTATTGTAAAAGAAAATAAAAATGTTTTGATAAGGATTTGCCAGCTTAAGTGCACCCAAATAAAGAGAAGTAAAAATGGTAGAATGAGTAGATGGGTAAGTAGTAAAAAGGTTGTAGAATTGTGATGATTGTTAGACAAAAGCATATTTATGACCCTCATCATGAAAATTCCAAGTATGAATGAGCAATTGGGCATGCATTAAGCTTACAAAGTCAACTAACTAATTTCTCCATTCATTTAACCCTTAATTTTACTAATTTCCCATAAGCAAAGTCTTAAGTACCCAAAATCTAAAGTCAAAGGGGTTCAGAGCATTTCTTTGACTTCTGGAGGGACCGGACCCTCGGCCCAATGACTTATAGGTCCTAAGTACTAAAATTCCCCCCACAAACATTAACCCCTTCACTATCCCTCATTTTCCCGAACAAATCCCTTTCCTAAGGTAAAACACCATTTTTCCTAAGGAAAAACCATTACCCCCAAGTAAACCCCTTTTCCTAAGAAAACCCACAAAAATAACACTAAGCCTAAGTTATAATGTGTTTATACAGAGCCAATGAATTATAAATGTACATTGTACTTAGCGCTAAATCCATTTACCGCTTTCGTTCATATTAACTTTTAATTTTATTTATATATTTCCCAAAAAATATCCTCTCTCGTATATATTTATTAAATCCGCTTAATTTTAATATCTCGTCCCCAAAGTTTGTAATATAAAATTTATAAATAAAACCCCGACAAACGACGTAAATTAATCGATTTGCGATTAATTGAAAAGTCAAACCTTTCACCAATAGAATTACTCGCGATCCCTTAACCCCTGCCTTAACCCTGAATTTAATTAAAACCACTTCTCTTAAACATTAGTCGAGCCCCTCCATTACCCTCCACACAACTCCCAAACCTAATCACCGTGCAATTGCCTCCCCTTTGATCCGATGGTTATTAACCATATTGGGCGGGCCCGACGTCCGAATGTTACCCGCCCGATATGAGTGGTTTTTAGGCGTCCTCCCCCCAAAACCATCGAGCGCCCAAAAGCTGTGCGAAATAAACCGCTTACCGCCAGCTCACTACCCGCCAAAACTATCACTATTCACCCCGCTACACGAAAAACCATCTACTATTCACTTTGCGCCAGAATTCAAACAAATCAAACGTTTACCCATTTAAACACAAAAACCCCAGTGTTGCTCGTTTTCGCCTGTTTGTACAGTAAAACCCTATGTAACCCTTCTATACCACTTGAAGCCTCTGCCAACCAATTCAAACATGGTTTACCTCCCGGAATCATTTTGGACTCACTCCATAGACCTATAAAACTCGATAAAGCCATTAATGACCCTCCCTATCAACCCAACGTTTTCCTAACAGTTTGTTTTGTTTTACAGGTGATCAAAAGGCCGCAGCCTTGGATAAACAGTCTTAATACTAGTCATAAGACCTGTTTACTCCGAGGCTGTTATCAAATTTATTCAAACAGATATGGAAAATAAAACATACAGTTAAAAGACAAGCAGATGAAACATGGAATTAAATGATTTACTATTGAAATAGACAGTAAAAACCCAAAATATACAGTGAAGGTAAAAGGACACAGTAAATAATAGTCAAAGTGTATCAGGGTTAAAAGAGTATCAGATTGAAGACCAAGTCAAGTAAAACAGCTAGCAAGAAGACAATCAGCAGGGAAGACAGCTACAAAGCATACAAATTCATGTCAAAGTGAAGACAAAAGAAAAAACAAAGCGATAAAAGTAAACATGGATGCAGTAAGGGTTAAACAAAGATGAAAACACTTTCACCAACAACAATGAAGTCTATCCAAAGTAAAAGTGAAAAACAGTTAAAAGAAATTTAAGGTTAAAAGATGAAATCAGAGTAGAAATGGTACATTCTTTAGAAATTTCCTATTTAAATCATAGTTTTACAGAAACTATTGTGTCCAATGCAAGAAGTATTTTGAGAAACTGAAGGATTTTTGTGTTCCTAAAAGGCTAATTTACGAAACCCTATCTCATTTTTTACATAGATATTACCAAAAGGGAGATAAGTGCATGTCTTCACAGCCTATTTTTTAGACTGTGTAAAGTCCTGTTTTTGACATCTTTTTGCAAAGAATATTGTGAACAACTGGAGCTGAATTTTGCGAAACTGAGAGAGGTTTATCTCAAAAGCATACTTATCTACAATAACCTCTTTCACTTTTTACATATCTATCACGTATTGAGATATAAAAAGGTAGAAATGGACCCTAATCTTGCAGAATTGTTGGAGTAGAATGCACAAAGAAAGGATGCAGTTAGTGACTGGGATGCCTCATCATCAATTAAGAGTTGCTATCAAATTTGAATTTATCTTATTTTTCACCATAAATCCATAAAAATAGTTCCAAATAGGTTCATTAGTTTTTAATGTCCTTTATTTAAGTTCTATTAGTGTAAAACAGTTTGAGATATTTGTAAAACCAATCTTGATATTTTTTCAAGATATTTCAGTTTAGAATTTGTATAAATACTTCTTCATTTGAAGTATTTTGGGTCGATTCAAAGACATTTCTATAGACATTTTCTTATCAATTTAAGGAGCTATTGTAATCAATATTGGACTGGCTTGCTGGATCAAGGAATAAAATAAAGACGTTTCACAGGATTCTTGTGTACAGTAGAAATCAAATAAGTATTATCTATCATGTTTATTATTGTTTTCTCTTCATGTTTATAAATAATCACATGTGTTTATATGAAATCTAAATGGTAAACTAGGAATTGTATTTCAGAATTATCTTTAAAAGCTCTTTGTCTTGATTGTTTGCATTCTCAATGTTTTCTACTAAACTATCTTAGTCTAGGAATTCTTAATTGCTCCCTTACTTCCGTAGTTTCCCCCCTAGGTCCATAGCAAAGGATTCTTATTTTCCCTTTGCTACTGATCTCTTCCTACTCTTCATCTTGATCCCGGTCTAAATATTCTTCATTGCCCTTTCACCTTGGTTAGGGCTACCTCATCAATTAGAACCTGAATATTTGCCTTTTGCTTTTCTAGCCGACCCTGTGAACTCTTCCTTTAGTGATTGATATGATCCAGTTAAGCCATCATTTGATTGACTCCATAGCCCAATAGCTTGAAGGCCTTGCTCTGTCCATATGTTCCTAGGATTCCACCACCCAACCAGAAACAAAATCCCATGAACACTAAGAACTAGCCTAAAATCCCACTCAAAACGAAGTTGAATTATAAAGAGCGAACCCTCTCTGGACTTAGGTTGGCTAGAGCCTAAGCCTAAAATTTGGTTTGTGGTTACCTCGGAAATCTCTTTCTTTAACCTTGAGAAATTTCTGAGTGAACAGGAAGAGCAGCAGTTTCTTTCTAACAAATTGCAGGAAGTGGAAGGCCAACTTCATATTGCAAATATGAACCTGAAAAGGATGCATGAGTTGGAGACACATCTCCTTGTTGCCAAAGAAGCCTTGGTCAAGTATCAGCTTGAAGAAGAGGTAAACAATTCTTGTTTGTCTTCAATTTCCTCTGAGAATGATTATGTTGGTTCTTTTGAAAAACATACCAGAGGCATAGGGTCCAAGTTAATGTCCAAGATGGGCTATGAAGGAAAAGGATTGGGAAAACATGCACAGGGTATTGTTGAACCAATAATGGTTGAGGAAAGGCCTAAGTATTTGAGTCTTGGCTATAGACAATCTTATGGAGAAAGTTCCAAAGCTGCCATGAAGACAATTGAAATAGTTCCAAGAAGGAGTTTCATTTCAGGTCTTCTACCTCAAAAGTGTAAAGATTGTATTCATGGGGAATGCAATAGCTTGAAACATCATTTTCAAGAAGAAGGTGTTCATAAGCATACACTTAAACCAGAGAATTGTGGATCCTCTGAAATCCTTGAAGAGATTGATGGTGTTCCAAAGGGAGCCACTTCTTCATTTGACTCACCTCCTCATGAAGGTAATAAAGGTGAAAAAGAAAGGTATAAATATGGTTCTAATCATATTCCTTGTGATTATGTAAAACATGGTAAATTTCCATATAAGCATTGGAAAAGAATTGCATGTTCCTTTTATGGTTTGGATAACCATAATGTTTCTAGATGTTGGAAGAGAATGGCCACATACAGGAAACTTTTGAAG
>APFE030490202.1:116380-133386 GCA_000404065.3 Pinus taeda
TCGCATTCCTTCATCGTATGGCATATATATTATAATGGAGCATTATTGTTGCATCGAAGAAAGTCAAGTTGCGTGTTTAAAAGACCTGTGACCATGTGACTTGCCGACATGTGATGGTGCCGATAAGCAAAAGCACCGATTGATCAGAGATCGGCGATCGGGGAACCACAATGCAAATGGATCATGCGATGCCGATAATGTAATATACGATTGTGATCAGCGTCAGCGATTGGTGATCGGCGGATCCTTAGTACAAAGGGCCGTTGCGACTTGCGATTGCGATAAAGCGGGGTCGGTGATATATATCGGATCAGCGATATATATGTTGGTCGGCACAGTCCATTGGGCGTTGCAATTGCAATATGCGATGTGCCGATATCAGTGATCGGTGATCGCAATCACATAAAGGGCCATTGACACATGCCTGTTGCGATTGTGACTTGAGATCAAGGCGTGGAACCGATAGGTTATGAATGCGATTTCATAATATTTGAAATCCGGATTTTCAAATTTTCAATGTTTTTTTGTGTAAATCCAAATACTTTTGTGTATTGGAAATATGGTCATTTTCGGGATTTCGTCCCAAGAAAGGTCATCGATTCCTTTGTAAACTATCCATGTTCTTGAATCATTTGTGCCACGCTGTAAGCGGACGATTTGTAACAATGATGCATTGTATCAGGAATGTGTTATATGCAGAGAGCCACAGAGCCACAGAACCAGAGGGCTAGTTGAAGAGACAGAGGAATGATTACACACAGAGAAATGGACAGGAAGTCGCAAAGCTGGAGGGATGCCTCACAAAATCCAGAGAGCACAATTGAAAGAAAAAATTTGGAGTCGCTTGGAGGTCGAGCAAAACCAGAAGCTCGTGAAAGCCAAGAAGCCGCCAGAGATTGGGGCAATGGAAACGGGGTGATTTCCCAGAGAGCTGAGCGCAGCAGAGTTGCAGAGTGCAGAAGGCTAGAGAGCCATAGATTCGCAAAGTGCCACTAGAGGTTGGGAGGACAGTGAAAGAGCCACCAAAGGTTGGAGGCTTGACAAAGATCGAGAGCCAAGAGCCGAGAGCTAAAGCCAAGAGCTAGAACTAGAGCTGAGAGCCAGACCTGAGAGCTAGAGCCAGAGCCAGAGCCAGAGCCAAAGCTGAGAGCCAGAGCCCAGAGGCAGAGCCCAGAGCTAAGAGCCCAGAGCCAAAGCCAAGAGCCAAGAGCCGAGAGCCAGAGCCAAGAGCCAGAGCCAGAGCCGAGAGACAGAGCTGAGAGCCAGAGCTGAGAGCCGAGAGCCGAGATCCAGAGAGCCAAACAACCAGGGATAAAGATGGAATTCTAAGCCCATTGGTTTAGTTGTAAACCTATGGATTTGAGTGTGGAACTTGTAAAAGAATTTAAGCCATAATCCCAAAGAGCCTAGTTGAGTTGACTACAGCTCACGAAGACGTAGCCCAAGTGGTTTGGGTGAACTCCTAATTATATTGTTGTTATGTGTATGATGTTTATTTGTTGCATTGCATTTACTGTCATATGTTTAAATATCAGTTTAAGAAAATGAACTCAAGCACTTGAACAGTTAAATGCAAACAAAGCATACACCTATCTCAAGTTCTTTTAATTCTGCAAATTATCAATCATAAGCATATATCTTGGGAATATATAAGCTTTGGAGTGGGAGAGGTTCTTGTAAGCATGACCAAAAGCCTTTAGGTCCCCATTTCAGATCATTATTGAACGACATGCAAGAAGTCCTGGGACAGACATGTTATGTGCATAATCCACACAGACTGTGGGTATACGCAGGTTTTCCTGCATCATTTGGTATCAGAGCGGAATTGTAATTGAAACAATTGAGGTTAAAACAAAACAAAGAAATTCTATGGGAAAGAATTGAGAACAAAGTTATGTGTCAAAGATGTTTATGTAGGCAAGGAAGGATTAAATTTTAATCTAACACACAGTAATCACATAGAGGTAAGGCATAGTAGAATATTAGAACTTGCAGATGCAAGAAACAGATGACAATCCATTCAAAGTACAGAAGATGGTGGAACAAGATCACACAAATATCTTGAAGGTGAGATGACATGTTTTGTTTAATTTGATTTGAATATTGGAGAATATGTGGTTTTTATATTGTTGCACAGGTAGCAACATAAGGAAAACACCGTGATGTTGTTTCTTGAGGAAAGTGGAGATTCACTCAAATGTGAACCTGAAGAATCCAATTGAAGGTTGGACAAAGAGGATAAGAGTATTCTAAAAAAGAAACTGAGAAGAAAGCTTTTGAAAGCTTGGGAATGATCTTTGGCTTGAGTAACATTGATATGCAGGTGACAGCATAAGGAGGTGAGAAGATTGCAGCAACCTAGAGCGAGGAGTGCTCAATTGGTTCCAAAGGAAAGAACTAGAGAGATGTTAAAAGACTGAGCTCAAAGGAGAGAAGCTTAGTGAGGCATATGTAGCGAGGAGACTTGTTGTTGCAGAGGTATTGTTGCAGATCAAAAAGGCGATTCCACAAAGGATGTGGGTAGAATTTCCAAGGTAATGAAGGAAGCTGGTAAGACTTTCTAAGTGAAAGAAGAAGTGGTCAGAACCAAGTATTTCATGGTGATTGAAATACAAGAGGACAGTTGTGTTTGTAGAAGGTGCAGATGAGTTGAATCCTAGAGGGAGCAGAGAAAAGTGCTCAAAGGACGTTCCAGAGACAGAGAACCAAGTGCTTGCTGAAAGACCGAGTACAGAGGAGAGCTTGGTGAGGTAAGTGGCAATAGGGAAGACTTGCTGTTGCAGAGGCTTTAATGCAGCTCATAGTAAGTGAGTGAGGAGCTCACGAAGATAGAGAAGAAGATGACTATTGATAGTCATAGAAGAGGTTTTGAGGAAGACCATAGCAGAAGAAAGGTGAAGAAAGAGGATGCCAAGGCAAATGGAAAGAGGATGAGTCAAGAGGAAATTGACAAAGAGATTGCAGAGATGAAAGAACAACTCAATGTATTGATGATGATACTAGATGAAAGCCAGAGACAAGGTTGGGTTTTAAAGAAGAAGCCAGTGAAGTGTTCTAAGTTACAGAGAATGCTACAACAAAGGCAAGTAAGGTGGCTGATGGAAGAACTCAGAGAAGCTGAGTTGGAAATGGAAGTGTCCATTTGCGAATTAGAGCAGGGTGAAGTTTTGGGTGAAGAAGAAAGAATTATTGATGATTTTTTGAACTGTTGGACAATGCAGACCAGTAGGAAAATGTAAACCCTTGTAATTTTGAATCTAATAACTTTGATGTGGTTACAGGGTTTGTAAAGGATGAGCAATCTTTTGAACCTGTCAAAAGTATGGAAGAGTATCTTTTAGAAGATAAAAACTCTGAAGTAAAGAATGATGGAGAATGTCTCTTAAATGAGAAAAGCAATGAAGTATTGCAGCAAAAAGAATTTCATAATGCATTGATATTTGAAACTGTGACAATACAATAACAATTTCCAGTGAAAGAAGGAGATGAAATTCAGTCTAAAGAGCTGATATACGAAGCAACAGTTGAGACTGTTGAACCTTGTGATTTTCAAACTGATAATTTAAGTATAAATGCAGGAATCATAGGTAATGATGAAGTAATTATGAAGTGTCACAGAGAACTTGAATTGCTGGAGTATTTGCTGGGAAATTCAGAGTATGACAGTGAGATTGCAGAGGAAGGAGTTCATTACAGTGGACAAGAACAAAAAGACATCATTAGAGCAGATGATGTGGAGGAGAGACTAACTGATAGTCTTGGAAATACTTTAGAGAATTCTTTAAAGAGGTTGAATCAGAATACCGATGTGCTAATAGAGAAAGAGAAAACAAAGCAGCATACTGATGTGTTGCCAAAGGAAGAAGAGGCACTGAGAACTTATGATTTTTATTTTGACAATTTTTTATGAGTGCAGGTTTAGTTGCAGATGCTGGAGAGAATTTGGTAGAGATGAGCATCCAAATAAAAATGAAAGAAGAAGATTTTGTGGAAGTATTAAATCCATGGAAGAGAGATGTTCAATTGCTGGAAAGAATGATGGGCAGTTAGGATTCAATACAAAAAGAGATAATCATGAAAGAGGGTAAGGATGAAAAGGAGGCAATCAGAATAAGCGAAGAACAAGTAAGAGTAAGTGATAGCATTCGACAACTTCAAGAAGAAGAACAGCAGTTTGAAGAGTTAGCGGATAGCAGCAACAACCTGAAACAAAGAGAAAGAGGCAGAAATAAGTGGTAGAGTATGGACCAGTCCAAGGATGTGCTGGAAATGGAGATTGAAGAATTATGGAAATTAATGATGAAACGGGCCATAGGGAGAAGATTCATAGTAGTAGGAAGAATGATCAATAAGAATTTAAACCTGATTGACAAGGAGAGAAAGATGAAATAGAAGATAGCAAACATACAGCAGCAGCAAAGGTGCAAGGCATTTGGGCAGCTACAAACTAAAGTTTGGGACCCTGGAGGTTTTTTATCAACTTACGAACACACATGATCAGGAGATCATGAAAATTTTCTACTTTGGGAGTTTGATGCAGAAGCATTCAGCTCAAGGAAAATCATTATGTTTTAGTAGACATAGGGGGTCTTGTGTTTTAAGGAAGTTGGTTTCCTAAGTGTTGAATTAGTGTAATTATTAAGGGTTTTGAGTGATTTTAATGAGAATAGAATTTAATTGAATATTGTGAGGCATAATTGTAAATGTTCTCGAATGTAAGAGAACATGAGAGATTTAGGATAGTTGAGTGATGAGAGGATTGAGAATTAATTGTAAATCTCAGATTAGGAGTTAGTTCATGAATTTATGGATTAGAGAAGAGTTTTAGAAATGAGGTAGAGATTTTAGAATTTTGTTGAGTAGTTTGTGGATCTAAACCAAAAATTGGTTTTAGAATCCCTTTGTATAAATGTAAGCCTAAAAGGCATGATCAGAGAGGAGACAGGTTAGAAAAAGGTTAGATAGGTTTGATTGTAAGCCTATAGGCATAGTGTGAAGCAAAGGCCACTAATTAGAATAATCATGCCAGAGAGACAGAGTCTCAATATGAAATCATTTGTTTTATATTTATATACAGTGAATTTGATCCTGAGTGTAAGTGTGTGTTTCGAATATTGAATGATGTAATCAGAGATTTGCATAGTTTATATATGCAGGCAAAATCGAGGCGAATACATAAAGGAGGAGAAGAGACAGAGGATCGTGTGGATCTTTGACCCATTCGAACGATCAATTAGAGGCCAAGAGGACAGTGATCAAAGAAATCACAAAGTTAAGCTCAAGCGGAAGTGAATTGAGAGTGAAAGGCCTAAACCATTCAAAATCCGAAAACCATAGAAAACTGAAGAAATGGCGGAAAATCTAAGTGAAGCAGAAGAGCAAAGAAATGAAGTATCGGCGCATAGTATCCGTTGGATCTCATAGATCAACGATCATCGCATGGTGGAAGAGCACGGAAGATAATCAGCGAAGAGGTTGTTTCTCGAGACAAAGTGGTATTTCGGGCAAGGTAGAAGTGGTAAGTGGTATTGAAGGGTGAGCACATGATTCCACTAACCGTTCAACACGTAGCACCTGGGAGGAGAGAGGAAACCGCTTTTTAGGCGGTAATCCTCGTGCTATTTGTCTGCCCGAAATCTCTGACGGTCGTTGGATTAAGTGTGTTAGATCCATGGTGGAGGATTGTCGTGCAATTTGATTTGATTAGGGTTTCGGAGATCGGAGTGTAGCATTGTGGAAAGGTGATAAGGGAGAACCCGATAAGTTATATGGCACGGTTAATGATATTTGAAATCCGATATTGCGTTATCGCATATCGGATGCGATAGAACCTGTGTTAATGAAACCCATGGAGGAGCGATTAGCGATAGCGATAAAGGGAGCCTCAATATCTGTGCAGAGGTCATATTAAAGCGGAAATGTATGTTTTATGGGTATTTCCTTTGTAAATGGTTTATAAAGAAAAATAGTGCCGATGAAAGGTTTTATGTGTTAAATTATATGTAAGTCCAACATTATCAAAGGATATAAGGGTTTCATGCGATAAGTGATATGTAACCAATGTTAAAGAGGGGAAAGTTGTATATATGCGGTTAAAGGGATGATAAGGGTTAATGAAGGGTGAATGAGTCCTGATAGGATGGATTATAATGAAAGGTTAAATAAAGTCATATGTGAAGGCTTGAGGGGTGATTAAGACCCGATAAGTGTATATGGACTAAGGGTTAGCCTATGTTGGGCATTAATAAATCATTCCACATAGGAATTGGTTAATGGGGCCTTAACCTTAATATTGAAGATTTAACTCGGCAGAGAGTTAAAATTCCTGGGATAGACAAGCTATGTGCATAATCCATGCAGACTGTGGGTATACGCAAGTTTTCCTGCATCAGCTTAGAATTATGATCAAAAATCAAAGTGTCAGAATATTTTCAAACTCAGCTTTAGATTGAAGGGCTCATCATTCTAAATCCAACGGTGTGAATGGCACTCAAGTCCGAGTTCGTATGCAGAAGATAGAGCAAGTAAAAGTTCAAGTTTGACTTGTCTATGTGGCAGGATTGGATGACATGGCAAGGGTTCCAGCGAATGGGTAAGCACCAAGTGGCAAGTTGCCACTGGGTCCCGCATATCACATATTTAGGATAAACCAAGGATGCAGCTTAGAATCGATCCCAACCCTGACAAGGTTAGGAGATGTGATGTGATCACATATTGCAATCACAACAGCAACAAGAATCAACCCTGACGCAGTTTGGTTTCCGAAATATGATAGACCCCAGACATGATGGTTTTTTATGCTACAGTTTAATGTACCAGCGGGTTTGTCATATCACACTGGTTATGATCCCACAACCGATTGTTGATTGTGATCAGACACAGACGCAGGAACTTTATATATATCACAGTCTATTTCCCCGGTGGGTCCACAATACTGCAATCACAATGTTTCCGTGTTAAAAAAACCTTCGACTGTTGAATTTCGCCGGTTGCGATGAGTGGGAGGTTTCGGACATGATACTCTTATATGTTACAGTTTAATACCGTGGCGGGTCCGCAATACTACAATCGCAACATTTTGTTGTGTTGAGAGCTCGCATAACTTGCTGAATGTGATTACGATAAGGCCAACAGGATATAGCCCACCGAACGGAAAATTTATCACTCCATTAGTGGATTTTGGAGTGGAAATGGGGTTTTTGGTCAGTTTTAGAGCAATTTGTGGAACAAATAGTGGAGGAACTGGGAGAAGTCATAATTTCTTCAGTTTTTATCCAAAGTGAATGCAAAAAGAGCCTAGATGGCCATTTCTGGAGTATTCTAAACTCATGGAGATAGGTTTCATAGGCATTTGAGCATTGTAAACACACTTTTGTTGTAATTTGAGCATAATAGAGAGGCCCAAGCCATTGGAAGCTAGACCAAGTTGACGTAACCCAGGATGGGTGAACTCGTTTATCATGTGCTTGTTGTGTGTTGTATTTTTATGTTATTTGTTTTTATTTTGATGTTGTTCATCATATATTTTTATGTTAAATTGTTTTATAACACTTACATAAGAAACTCTCTTGGGAATCAGTTAATTAAGAAAATGTATTGAATCCTTAAGCACTTGATAAGAAAATGATAAGCATCTTGGGTTTTATTACGAATGAGGAATTAGCACAACATTACTAATCTACTCCATTTCATATCAAGAACACCCTTATAGAGGAGAAACATCCACTATCAATAGTAAACCAGAGAGAACCTAAAGGCCTGCAATTGTGACACCAACTGAATGGCTTAGAGCATATGAGAGAGAGAAGGAGAAGGAGTTACAAAAATGTTTCATTCAAATGGGGAGCCTTTGTTCGTTGATCTAGAATTATTCGACACCTGTGTTGAGAAATTGCCCATTGGGATGTAAAGGACATCTATATTTTATGAGCTCCCATATTGGAAGCATCTTAAGATTACCAACTTACTAGATCCCATGCATATATTTATAATGTTTCATCTTCTTTATGGAGGCACATATCATCTAAATAAAATGACACATTGGTTATTAGGAGAGATTTATTTCTTAGAAAACTAAAAAGAAACATTGGTCAAGACAAAAAAATAGAGAAGAGGCTAGTCCCTCTTTGTCTTTTAAAGAAGGTGATATCCCATAGGTTTTAAAGCAAGATGATCTTTCTTTAGCAAAGGAAGTTATAATGGATGTGAGGGTGCCTTCTTTATATGGGTCTTAACTACAACACTACTTCATTGTGGAAGACCATTTCTCGAGGTTGAAATTGCATGATCATTTGGACCTTCTAAGAGTTCTTCACTACAATGATGCTTCATTGTGGAAGACCATTTGTCAAGGTTGAAATTTCATGACCATTTGAATATTTTAAGAGTTCATATGCCAAAAACATGATTTTAATATTTGTTATTATTTTTATGCAATGGAATAAAATATAACTAGTTTTTGTATGTGTTTACTTTACAGTGTCATTATCCTCTGCTCATGTGTGGGTGTGTGAACCATGACTTCCCTGGAGACCTACAATGTGCCATATCTAAATTATCTACATTTGCACGTTGGATCACATCAAAGTATATTCATATGTCTAACATTCCACGGTGGCGTCAAGAGATAGCTGATATTTTTTGTATGTTTGAGAAGGAATTATCGATGAGTTTCATAGACTTGCAAGTTCATCTTCTAATTCACTTAGTAGATGAGGTTGAGTTATTTGGGGTGGTTTCTTGTCATTGGTTGCTTTTCTTGGAGAGGTACATGAATAAATTGAAAGGTTTTTTTTGACAAAGGGAAAAACCTAAGGGGTCTATGGTAGAGGGGTACATATCATATGAGTCTTTTTATTATGCCAATGAGTACATCAAGCAGATTGAAAACACACCAGGTGTAGATATTTGGGACGATGAAAGGGATGAAGACAAAAGAGAAGGGGAGCTTCTCCAAACGAATGGGAAAAGGTGCATGATAAAAAGTAAGTGGCTTATCATTTGTTAAATTTGTACACATTAACTATTCACACTAAACTTCATAATGAATATTTTTATCTCATATGTACTATATATGTTGGTTTGATTTCATCATCGAATTTAGAAATTGAAGCCATCAACAAATTTATTCTTTAAAATTCGGAAGCGACACAAACATGAGTCGCACTATACGATTAAAAGAGGAAGAAATGGGATAGTGACACGAAATAATTCAGATGGTTGAATGGTGGAAGTGTGCCTTATCCTGATCATTTAAAAGAAAACATACCAATGATATGCCCCAATAGTTGGGTTGTTGATAAAGCCAGAGAGAAATATGGTGCATCTGGTCACTCCCCTCATGTTGAAGAGGATGTGCTAAACATAGGGATTGAGTGAAACAACTCGGTAATAATCTCTTTATGTACATTTTTAACTTCATAATGCACCTTTGAATTGTAACATCTATATTTTATATTTTAATTATGTTCAGGTTATTAGATACATGACATTGTGATTTTTTCACTTGTTTATAGGTGCATTTGTTCCCATCTATGTGGGCACATGGACATCATTTTCACACATAGGATGTCGATGATGGATGCATGACACAAGACTATGGAGTGGAAGTTGAGTTCGACCAATATAGTTGTGTTAGCCACCACGATCAAAACCTAACACGGGGGATGTTAGGTTACATTGGAAAGATACATGATATCATTGAAGTGGACTTCTCTTCATTCCAACGTGTTATTTTTAAGTGCAAGTGGTGGTACACCTTTGATCAGAATAATATAAAGGAAGATCACGATAGTGGGTTGATATATATCAACTCTAGAAATATTTGGCATGAATATAAGGAGCCTTATGTTTTCCCCAAACACTGCAACTAAGTTTTTTTTACCCTAATGTGTTGGATATGGATTTTTGGTTCATATTAAGACACGACCCTAGATCGAAACATGTTTTTTGAGAACAACAGTGTTATCTTGCCAAGCAGGGAAGATAATCAGGGTGATGGAAAGAATGATTTGTACTTGTGTTATTTCACCATTTCTATTATTGTTATATGTTTTTTTTTTCTTCATTTGGCTAATTATGTTGTTTTTTATTCATATTCTTAGCATTTTATATAATTGGTAAGATTCACAAATGCTTTTACACAATTTCTGTTTCATTTATATGGTTTTGTGAAAATGTCTTTACACTTAAAACTAAGTATTTACAACTGTGTAATTTATAATTTAAAAAGTAAAATTTTAACATATTTGTTTAATTCTAGGTTTGTGATAAGTTTAATTTGGATTTTGTGATAATTTGGTTTTCAACTTAACAGTTTGTTAGTTTACATTTATCATTGCTTTTGGAAATATTTAAATTATGCCCCCAATGTTGACTAAAACAACAATTAATGAAGTAATTTAAAATTTTGATAGCAAACAACTTATGAAATAATGACAAAAACAACAAATATAGGAAGATTTTCATCCATAAAATTTTAGAGCCAATAAAATGAGTATGATTAGAGATCATAACTTTTTTATAATAACATTTTTAGGGTAGAAAAGTATATTGAAAAGAAGAAATAACATTTATTCATATGTAATTATTTTTTGAAAAATAATTTAGTTAGAATGGATATGTATGAACGATCTATACAATAGAAAAATATTTATGGTAATTTTACAATTATAGTTTCAGCCACATTAAACATTGTAATTTATAAAAATATATTTGTATTTTTTATTTAAAGTAAGTCTTTTTGCATGTAATTTCATATTTAAAATTTTTATATAAGTTCACCAATATATAACATATAATAAATATATATCATTTCATAAAAATAAGTATAGTAATGTTAACCATTTAACAAACATAAACATCCTCTAAAATACACATTCAAATTCACTAACATCTTCTAATTTTGTGGAAAGACACTCTACAACCCATTATAGGATAGATGTGTAACATCATCTAATTTTGTGGAAAGACACTCTACAACCCATTATAGGATAGATGTGTGGGCGTTAGATGTTAAACATTAGATGTACATATTTTTTAAATTCATTTTTTTATATTGTAATCTTGTTTTTATTAATAAAATTATGATCTAAGTTTAAATGAAAGAAAAAATATAATATAACATATGACATTAAAATATATAAACATCCATTTACCATATAAATTAAAATAATGATTCCATAACTAATATAAATTTAGTTTATATATATAAATATAGATAATAATATATATATATATATATCATATTACACACCACACACACACATTATAACAAGATTCTTACCATGAATATTCACTCATTTACTATGGATATTATTAACTTCTAAAAAGGTTTCTTTACAATACCATGAGCCAGTACCATGGCTTATGAATACATATACCCAAAAACCATAACTCATTTCAAAAAAATAAAATTATAACTATTTTAATTCAGTTTAATTTTATACCATTTTTACATTAGAACTTAATACCTACAATAAACATACAGTATAACAAGATTATTAACCATAAATATTCACCTTGGTTTTACCATGGATATTATTAACTTGTAAATAGACTTTGTTACAATACAATGTGCCAATATCATGGCTTATTTTAATTTAATTTTATAACATTTTTTACATTAAAACTTAATACTTAAAATAAACATACAATATAACAAGATTCTTAACCGTGCATATTTACCCCATTTTACCATGTATATTATTAACTTGTAAATGCTTCATTCATAATTATTATTAATAAATAAACTTTAATTTATTAAATTTATAAATCAAATTATTTGTAATGTTATTTCTATAATCCAATATTTTATGAACAAATTTTTTCAATTATAGTTGATTTTATAGAACAATAAGTTATATATTTTAATTTTATTAGAAATATTTCTAATTTTTATTGTATGATTACACGTTGCAATATATGTTTTGAAAATTAATTGCAAAGATTAATTAAATATCTATTGTATTATAAGTATAGGTCACAACTTTGTGATTACTGCGCTTGATTATGACTAGAAAGGTAGCTTTGTTTAGAGGTATGTACAATTTAATTGTGTGTAAAATTGATTTTCTTTTGTAGTGACTATTTTTTAGACATGTTTTATAAACAAATTTTTTTTTCTATGTTTTCTATAGGCAGGGGGGACTATGCTGCTCGCAACCCTTGTTTGAATAAGAATTTAGTTAGAATGGATATGTATGAACTATCTATGCAGTAGAAAACTATTTATGGTAATTTTACAATTATAGTTTCAACCATATTAAACTTTGCAATTTATAAAAATATCTTTGCATTTTGTATTTAAAGTAAGTTGTTTTGAAGTAATTTCATATATAAAATTTTGATATAAGTTCACCAACACATAATCTATAATAAATATAATTTCCTAAAAATAAAAATCATGTTGATAACCGTCTAACAAACATAAACATCATCTAAAATACAATTCAAATTCTCTAACATCATCTAATTATATACACCTCTAGCACATATAAACATCATTAACTAGCATATAAATCTAATCATCTAACGGAGCATCATCATCGTGATCACATCTAACAAAACACAAACATTGTCTAACATCATCACCACACACATTCTCAAATATACATCTCATATTGTCAAATAAATGCTATAGCATACACATCTATCTGCAAACACACTAAATGAGCATATCTAGCATGACCTAACAATACACACATCCACACCAACATATAAATTAAGCACATCAACATGAACATAAAAAATGCACCATATATATATATATATATATAATTCAAATAATTGCATCAATTCAAATAACAACTATAAGATATATGATACAATAGTAGTAGTGGTAGCCTCGTCCGTAGCAAAAGATGATGGGCAGTCAACTGTCTCAATAGTCGAACTATGAGGTGGACGAGAAGGTGGTTGGTCTACTCTTTGAGGAGAAACATGAGGCATTGGGTGATTATGAGGTAAATGACGAGGAGGTGGAGTATTATCAGAAGGATCACCAACACCTTGATCATGATCTGATGGGGTAGTATGTTTGGGTGAAGACTGTGTATCTTATGCATGGCCACCATTCCAAGGAGGAGTACTAAAAGAAAGATCACCACCCCAATCATCATGATCCAATGGGGTAGTACTGGGTGAAGAATTTGTATCTCTTGCATGGTCATGATCCCTCCTCAATGTCAGTATAACCATGGTAGCTCTAATGATATGATGCCCAAGACTCTTCATATCGCGTGGCAAGTTCATCTAGAGCTCTAGGAGCCTAGGATCTACCCTGGTGTATCAAGAAATTACAAAGTGGACTCCCACCTCAACCAAAAGTATACAGAGTCAGTCACCCAATTCCATCCTTAATCTAATATCAAACCTATGACACGGTCGCATGCCCTCATGTATCTGCATCCGATCAGGACCTCCCTCACCTTTCGTGACCTTGACCACCTCCACATCTGCATCCAGTGGGGGAGGAGGCATGTCCCCAACAAATGTGGCATGTCTACAAAATATATAGTACACAACAATAATTACACAATTTCATTAGACAATTTAATAAAACAAGTTAAAGAACGTGCTATAATAAATTTTATTCTAATTGATTAAGACAATAAAATGAAACTAGGTTAATTTAAAGAAAACACTAATATTATCTCTATCATCTAGTGGCTCCTCCTGTGTGAAGCGGATGTTAGGACACTGTCACCAATCCATCCCTGCATAAGGACACGATGCTAAGAAAAACATGTGGTTCGCCTCATTCGCTAGTAGCCCTAGTGCCTCAGCGTAAATTTGGTCAGATACTCTGGTAGGCCCCTCTAAGGCATCATCTCAACCCACATGTGCATTCTCACATCAGTCGTCGGCCTAGTTGGGCAACAAAAAAAGTAGGCCTTGTCTCCGAAAAGCTCTCAAAAAATAAGCCAATAATATTTGAAGCAAAAGGGAAGTTCGTCCTCCCATGTATCATAGCACGACATCTATCTAAAGCTATACAAAACTACCACAAAAAATGGTAGACCATCTAATACATTGTGGCCTCTGCACCAAATAATTGATATAAAACAAAAGAGGGAAACTAATGTGTCGCCTATCACTAATATAGTGTGCAATTTTACTCACTAATAGTGAGAGGCACCTAACCTCCTTTGCACCAAAAGAAGTGATTTGTAGTTGTCCACCAAACACCTAAAACTTTGCTGGAGAAAATACATGATCCCCAACATATCTCTGAGAGTAAATAAGATGACTCTATGTTGCAACACCATGGGGGACATCCTGGAACTGGGAAAAATCCTCCCTTCTCTTGGATAGGCCAATGATAAAATAAATATCATCCTCAGTGGGTTGGAACCACTGATTAGGACCGACATGGAAATATTATTGGTGGAAATCCCATCAATGGATTAACTATGCCAAAAACCCATAGTGTCCCTTCAAGGATGTAGCCATCTCATAGTACTTAAAGAGGCCTTGGGTCACTGTAGTAATAGGGTGACGGTACAAATCCCTCTCCCTCTCTCGTGCTTCCTAGTGTCGTACCATATTGTGCTGGTCAACTCTCTGCTCTTGTCGTTATTTCTCCTCTCTCCTTTGAAGGCCTTGTATGATTGACATATAAAATACATTAGCCTCATACATAAAATAAATAAATAAATAAATGAAAAATGTGTTCATAAATATGGAAATATAAATTTCAATTAAAAAGAAATATATTAAATGAAAAATGTGTTCATAAATATGGACATATTAATTTCAATTTTAAAAAGAAATCAACCTCTGTGCTCCAAATGCACCAGACACAGTGCACCACAAAAATAGGAATGCATCGAGAACGGTGCATACACATTAGGATAATTTTGAGGTCTAAAATGGGCCTCCTAAGAAAAATGTACAACCAAAATAAACTTTATAAAAACCAATAGGTTTCAAGATGATGATGTCAACCATGGGGAATGATTCACCATTTTTGGAGTAAAAAAGTAAAAAGATTAAAAAATAATAAAACTACTTTTTCAACTCGTATTTTTGACTTATCTCGCTAAGGTTTTACTCAAATTTCGAGTGAGAATACTCGTTGGATGAAAAATTTAATTCCTCATCCAAGGAGAATCCATGTTACATATTTTTTATGGACCCTGCTTCATGAAAAATGAGAAATACATGAAAAAACATGATTGCAATCACGTTTTTCATGTATTTCTCATTGTTTGTGTAGTAGGGTCCATTCAACTTATGAAACATGGGTACTCCTTGGATGATGAATCAAATTATGCATCCAACAAGTGTTTTCACTCAAAATTTGAGTAAACCCATAGGGAGATAAGTTGAAAATATGAGTTGAAAAAATAGTTTTTTGTTTTTTCCTTCTAAAATTTGATGATGTAATCTAATCATATTTTATTATTTCCACTATTATTTTATAATTTCCTTAGGAGGTCCATTTTAGACCTCAAAATTCCCCTAATGATCGACTTGATAAACTACTTTCGGTTGACATACATAAATACCATTAGTTATTTTTGTTTTCCAGTGTGGTGCATCGACATAACATTTCGCATTGGTTCGTTAATTTTATGTCGATGCATAGCCTAGGAACTTTCAAGTTAACAAAAACACTGATTTATAGTTTGTTAAATATTGGGCGATGTGTTGGGAAAACATAAACGCGTAGGGAATTTAATTTTACGAGTTGCACTACCATAAAAATTATTATTTTTAAAGTGGTGCATCATGGTATTTAACGGCCTGATGCATTTAAATTTACCAATTTGCGGTGCACCTTGTAAATTTATAGGGTTCACCATAAATGGTGTGAGACGAATGCTTTGAATGCACCATGAAGATTTTTTTTTCAAAAACAAAGCATTTTTAACTTAATTTTCAATTCTACTCTGCTAATAAATTAAGGTAGGGAGAAACATAGGTATTAACTGGACATTTTCTCGTTGCAGAGGCACGGTTGCTAAGTAAAAAAAAAAAAAAAATCACCACCGTTTCACAAAATTCGAAAGGCATGCAGTAGCAATGGGTGGAAGGATGGAAAGCAAGGGAAGAATCGATGGAAGGGCGCTTGATAGAGGAAAAGGTCACACTAGTTCTTGAGAGCTCTACAACACTGTAAATGGTAAAAATGAATTTTATAGTTGATAAGTTTTTTTTATTTAATCTTGTTCATGTGCACTCAAACCTAAAGCATCGATGCAGATTATTCACTAAGTGCAGCGCGAATTTAAAAACAAATAAAAACCCTATCGTGGTGCACCATGTTATTTACACACCGAGGCATTCCAAAATAGGAATAGCACTGGTGCGTCATGGGAGTATAGTACCGAAATGGTGAAAATGAATTTTACGACCGACATTTTCTAAATTAAACCTTTTTTCCGGTGCTACCGAGAATTATACACACCGGTGCTCTGATTTCACCTAGCACACCGCCATTTTTAAATTTAAAACCTTGCAACAATGAACCATGTTGTATACACACTGGAGCATTCCTAAAATTCAAAGCATTGGGGCTTCGTGGGAGTATAACACTGGAATTGTGAAAACGAATTTTTTGAGTGCCATTTTTTTTTAAATTTAAAATAGTCCGATGCTATTGAGAAGTATACACATCGATGCTTCAGATTTACTGAGCACAACATTATTTTTTTATTTAAAAAAATAAACCTCAAACTATGCATCATTGCCTATTAAACATCGAGATTCTTTTTATCACACCAGTGCTTATTATATGAGTAGTGCCATGTTGTTTTTAAAATTAAAACCCTTCCTCTGGTGCACCATGTTTTTACGCATAGAGGCTTTCGTAAAATGGGAAAGCATCAATGCTTTATGTGAGTATAACACCCACATGGTGAAAATGAATTTTATGACCAACATTTTTTTAAATTCCACCCTTGTCTAGTGTTATCGAATAATATTTGAATATTATCTAGATTTGTGTATTTGCCAAATTGAGCTCTTTGATTTCTATTCTTTAATTTTGAAAATATAATTTA
>APFE030490205.1:3753-18023 GCA_000404065.3 Pinus taeda
ATGAACCACACTGGTTGGTTCGAAACGCGTCGACAAATGGTTTTTTATGTGATTTTGCCGAAATTATTCTCTTAACAAGATTATGGATCACAGAAGTCTAAACTCCTTAAATATCATCTTGTCCTAACATATTTAAATTATTTCTAGCATTATCAGTAAGTCCTCTTAAGAACAAGGTTCTAATAGTATTGGAATCAAGCTTAAGTTTCGACCTTTGTAAAATATACAGAAATATTTTGCGGTAATCTTCAAGAGTTTCATCATCATCCTATATGATTGTAAAAATCTCATCCTGCATGTCCACAGTTTTGCAATATTATTGATATTTAGACAAAAACACTCTCTTCATCTGATCCCAAGAGGCTATAATGTTTGCTCCTAACCCCATAAACCAACGTAGAGCTGAGTCCTTGAGAGTAACAGGAAATAATCTTAGCTTCTGAGCGTCAGTTGAATAATCATAACTTCTACACAAAATATCAAACTCGAATAAAAAAGAGTCAAGATCTTCATAAACTTTACCATGGAAATGAGGGAGAGTTGATGGTGGAATATTCTTCATTTATGCCACAGTATCAGGGTCCATAATTGGAAACACAAAAGTTGATTGTTCCCTACTTACTTGGTTTTCACCTGTCCCTTCCACATGTTCTTCATGGTCTGCCATTGTTTCCCTTTTTCTCCCAACAGACTGAACCACACCTAAGCAATCACCAGTAAAATTCCTTCAAAGAAGATTTTCCAAACAATACTGCAAAAATAAAGGAAAAATTACCTCTAATGTATAATCAGAAAATTCTTACCAAATCAAATCGCCTCCCCGGCAGCAACGCCAAAATGTTGGGTGCAGGAATTACACTTAACCAAACTCCTCAACCCTTAATTTGCCAACTCGGGGAATCCGTAAACTTAGAGACGAAGCATAAGCAATGCCAGAGATAGTATGAATCTTTCTAATATAAATCCCTACTTTCTTTAAAGGTAAGATTGCAGAATCAAACTAAGAAGAGAAAAAGGCAACTTGAACCATCAAAATAATTTAAGACTGTAACAAGGAAGAATGCATTTATAAGATGGAATTAAAGATAAAGGGAAATCACTCTAGCTAATTATTGTTTAACTACTGAGTATGTGTTTTTCTTTAGCATAGACACTTAGCAGTCTCATCAGATGGGCCCCTTAAACCTCCTCCTTTAGAGATTTCCTTCTTGCACTAATCTGTCCTGCACTATCGCAGTCTACTTGCACTAGTGCAGGAACAGAGATTTGTGCAGAAGGTATAAATGGTGTCTCTACTATAGGTGTTTTACTTCTTGTAAGGGCTTGAACTTTTCCAGGTTCAAATCACTTAGATCCCGTAGCAAGAAACTAATTCTTGCACCAGATCAGAGCTTCTTGCGCTTAGCATTTAATTCTTAAAATGAGCGCTTAGTTACTGCAAGTGCTATTATAGTGTTAAATCAAATTGCACACATAAAAAATGATTGTTTCTAATCTTGACAAAGTGCAGAAATAAAGAAACGATCCATATACATTTATCCTGTCATAAAGTGTTTAATGAAAGAAAGAAAATTGCGGGAAGTAGACTAGAAAGGCTTGTTGCATCACACCAACGTGCACTGGTGCAGGTTCATTTCTCCTCCTTGGACCAAGTGAGGAAAACCAACCAAACAGAATTCCAGAAAAAGAAATATCACACCAACATTCACTGTTGCAGGTTTATTTCTCCTACTTGGACCAAGCGGGGAAAACCAATCTAAAATTAGGTGCAAGAAAAGGAAATTTAGCTACCTCACACAATGGATTTGCTTTCACTCAGACAAGAATGCATGTGATTGAAATTAAATCACACTTCACAATATAAACACAAATTACAAGAAATAGGAAATAGGGTAAATGTGTTGGGTTGGCTAGGCCCTAACCAACCAGCGCGTTTCCCTTTCAAAAAAAGGTTGCTCATTACTTTAATCAATTCATCAGCTTCAAATATAGAAATTTGAATTAGAAAACATGAGGTGGAGCTCCCTTTTTATTAATTCACTAAGGAAAGTACATGTTTTAATACATCATCCAGCCTATATTCAGGCGATAACAAAATACAGCAACCTGTTACCGCCTCTCTGGTTGTGTCTCTGTTCTATACAAAAACTCCTATCCAAAAACTATCCTTGTCCTATTTGCATTCTTCATTATATAGATCTTTGGCCAAAGGCCAAAATAGATCGTTCAACCAATTACATAACTAAACGCAGAATTTATCTTTTAGGCCTTCAAACTTAGACTATTTAACAAAACTGGTTGTAGCCAATCTCCAGTTGTTCGTTCTTCATAATTTGATCTCGGCTACCTTTGGATCAATCTTGCTATTGTGGCTGAAGCTCGGCTGCCTTTAGATCGATCTTGTTGTCGTGGCCAGTGATCAAGGGGGTTCGGATCTGCTGCAAGGGATTGTTGTGCTGGCAACAGTGCAAGATCCGATCCCGCACTAGGATCAGCGATCACGGTAAGTACTTTGACTACCAAATAAACATTGTAGATATTGACAAGTTACAAAGAGTGAATATAAGCAATAAATCATGTAATAAATGATTAATTGATGCTAAGTTGAATTAAAAATATGAAAAATAAATTTTATACAAAATATGTCATTGTTCTTGGACTAGTGCAAGATGAGGGTGTATAAGAGAGGTAAAACAGCGATAAATGGTTATGATTTAGGAAGGCGAAAATGGAAAAAAAAAAAAAAAAAAAAAAAAAAAAAACAAACAAACAAACAAACAAACAAACAAACAAACAAACAAACAAACAAATTAGGGGGCTAACACTCATAAGTTTAATTTGATCCATTAGAACACATAAGGTTAGAAATGAGTTAGTTTGCTTATCAAAAGAAAATAAAAGGGTTAGCAAGCTCAAATGCACCCAATAAAGGAAAGGAAAAAAAATGTTAGAATAAATTGAAGGGTAGGTAGAATATTTTCCAAAAAATCATAAGCTTCATTATGCTTATCAAAAAATATCATTTTAACCCTTTCCCATGTGAAAATCCCCTTCCCTTATTTATAATCCCTTCTTCCTTCCTCAAAACCATGTTTCCACTCTTGGAAACCATTTCCCTTTGAAAGAATCTCTTTCCCCTTATCCTAACACATTTCCCCACCTTATAGTATTAACCCCCCACTGTATTAACCCCCGACCCATTTCATATTAATCTCTACTTAATAAATTGAATTAAAACCTTAGTTTTTAATTAAGTCTAATACCCGACCCCACATCTTAAAAGAACCACCGTCCATCATTCGATCCTTGATCAAATCCAATGATCCGCACCCATCATCGCATCCCCCGACATCCGACGTTTAAAACTAATGGGCAGTTGTGAAATGGGTGGTTTCACTCACCCCCTCCCATGCCACGCATCATCACTACATCTTATCGCATCCCCCAATCCAAAACTTCCGTACCACCTTTCGTAGTGCGATAATCCACCAAACCATGTCATAAACCACCCATGTGAGTTAAACCACCAATTCCTAAATAAAATACAAAAAAAAACCCACAATGTTTCATTATTTCGCTATTGTTGTTGAGTTATGGAAAATACCCAAAGACCTCACTAAACGGGAATTTCATCCCCTGCTGCCGCCTGAACCCTGTCGCAGGTAATCCTCGGTGCTTTTCTCCATCAATTAAATACCAAATTGATAAAAGAATCAAATTTAATGGCTTCTCATAGTGTTCTGAATGTAAACCCTCTTCAACCTCCAGTGTAACATGTCCAACACATTCCCTTGGATAATAAAGACTTTAAAAGCATTGATATTGTGACAGATTCCAACCTTTTGGAGCTCCAGTACTGGAGCCATGACAAATTCATTGACCAGGCAGATGATATCCATATGTGGGATTCAAATTTACTTAAATACATATTCCCATAGACCTTTCAATTCCCTAAACTTATTAAACTCTATCAGATTAACTATTTTCCTAATGAAAGGTTTTTAGTTACCCCAAACCAAGAGATATTTTTCCCAATCACTACCGAATCCATCAATCAGATGCTACAAATTAAACTACAGCATAATGAAGTGCCAATATCCATTGAACCCTTACTGAACTCTACTTGAAGCTGGACTTTCCCAAAATATTCCAAATATTCCAGACTTTCCTTCCACCATTAGTAGAACCCCAAAAGATAATGCTCCATACTCAACATCCACTTTTCCATAGAGAACCAGACAAACTGTCATCATGTTGTCATGTATTTTAGGGTATTTCACTGATGAATATGTGGATGCATTTGTCCTTGTTTTCCTATCCATATTCTTCCCAAGTCAACCTCGAGATTCCATCTTCAATTTTGCCCAATACCTAGCCGATGCAATCCATGATTAGCTAGTCAAGCTACTAGAAGATGGAGTGTTCAAATACTCCTCAGTTTTGTTCCATATGTTTTTATATTTTCAATGAGAAAATTTTGTTGTTAGCCTCCAAAAACTAGACACAGAGGGTAATCCCCAATCTATTGTCTTTTGGACATCCTTGATCATAAAGGATTCCACAAAATACAGCTATAAAGACTTCATTGATTCATTTGTTTATCTAGTTGTTAATATGCTAAGCAGTAGCATTCAACCTAGAATCAGTGGAGAGATAAAGAAGGTGTTACAATTGTCAGATCAAATTAAAACAGGAGACTGGTATTTATACCAAAATCATAAAGAGATCAGAGTGTATGGAAGCCAGCTAGTTCCATACAAGCTTCCCAAATACCTCTTGATGAGGATATTTGCTTTGGAATACATCAAACAAATCTTGAATTCTGATGAGATCCATTTCCTTTCAGCTAAAAAGAAGACCCAATTCAAGATTAAAAACCAAATAGAGCCTTTTATATGCAACAATAGAAATGTTGGAAAGGAAGCAAACAAATGTTTACAAGATTTCAAGTTCAGCAGCAGTTTCAAATGCCATTATGACCCTTTGGGTGTCATAAGTAAATTAAGAGTGAAATTCAAATTGACCCTATTAGCACCTAAATCTTCCTTAGGCTGAAGAAAGGAAAAATTTAGGGTAACCACAAAACACGCTCAGTCTGGTAGCTGGCCCTACCAGAACAAGAGAGGGCTATCTCCGTTTCACACTCAGTGAATAAAAAAAATGATATGGTCTGAGATGACTTATAGCGAATATTGATTTTAGGCTAGTAAATAAATATGGATACAAGAGACAAATTTTTATGAATGACTGGGTTTCTGGGATGTATGGGACCAATGAACAGCAATGAGCAGAGAATTTAACACAAAGGCGCAGATTGCTTCATGAGGCAAGACAGGCGGAAAGTCTAGCAATTAAATTTGAAGTAATGCGGAACGAAAAGATTGTTTAGGAGGGTGAAAAGGGCATAAACACATGAATCCTTTTCAACAGAAGAAGAACACATACGTGAAACTTTCCCACAGGCGAAGCAATAAAAATGAATTCTACCTTATCTTAGAAAATTTCACTAAAATGAATATGAATGAACTGTGAAACATAACGAAATTCATATGAAACATAAAGAGGACACATTTTCTACACACATGCCACAGGAATATCATGAAACAGAGCCACTGCCTTTCATTAATCCTTTGTCAAAATAGACAATGAAGAACTGAGTTTCTCTCCCACAGTCTCCCAGAAATTACAAGGCAACCAACCCTTTGCAAATGGTTTGCCTACAATAAATAGACTATGCCATGAGGAAATAGAATAAACAAGAGTTGGGGAGTTTTTCGAATAATTACAAAGTGGAAGTGGAAAGCCAACCATTAGTTATAGGTGCAGCATTACAAAAATGACAAATGGCTTGGGTGACTGCTCACCTTCCTTTGCCACTTGGATAGAAACCATCCTCTGGTGAAAATTCTTTAAATTTTGCCTTAGGTGCCAAAAAAATTGAAGTGTAGATGAGCGGGCCCACTTTGGAGAAAGTCGTGAATCGAAATGTCGCGAAGCGGAAGTGATTTGGCCTTTTTGTCTATATGCGCCGCACCACTTTGGAGGCTGTTTTGAGGTACCTTCAAGAGTCCAAATTGTGCTCACGTGTTCTTGTTGGAAATCCTGGCCTGTCTACTTTCCAACCCAAGTGGAATTTCTGAATTTGGTGCTCATTTGCCCCTCCAAAACTTCATTCTCCCAAGACTTCTTCCTGTGTGTCAAAATAGGGGCAGAGAGGTCATTTTTTGAGTGTTTTTGACCTCCTGGGGACTCGAATCATGCCCAAATTTCTTGTCCATGCACCAGAAGGCATGATTATTCATGCTAAATCCGAAAATGCAAGCCATTTGTGATTTGGAGTTCCCAATCCTGGCACGACACACAGGGAGAAAAAACCTGTGTTGTGACCAAAAATTTGTCATGTGACCAAAATTGCCCCAAATTTCTTGAAATTTGGGCTCGAGATCCTCTATGATGTGCTATGCTGGGCCACAGAGGCTTCAGCCAAGATTTGAAGCCGATATTTCTCTTTTTTCTCTTTTGCCTCTTTTTCGCTTTGCTCAATTTTGCCTTCAAACTCCTTATCTGACCCTTTGAACTCATGTTTCGTGCCCTGTAATGATAAACCATCTGCCTCAATTTGGTTTTGTCCCTGTCAGCCTTCTCTAGCAGTCTCTCAAGGTGGATGTTGAGGCGCTCAAGCCAAGACTCACAGTCATTTTTAATCTCTTGCTCTAATGGAGTGAGCTCAATCCTCCTATGCTGGGCAGCTTGGTGATTCTCATGGATGTTTTGCAGCTCCATGATCTCGTGCTGGTCCTCAAGCTGTTTGTTCCTCTACTCCAAATACTTGATAATCCATTTGGCTCTCTCCAAATTGAGTGACAAGTCTTGGATCTCCGTTTTCTGCTGCTGGATGGTCCTCCTAAGTTTGGCACTCTCCTCATCTGCATCATCATCATGAATGAGGATGAAGTCGGCCTCTTGTTCACCTGATGGCCCCTCATTTTGCATGGGCCTCTTGCCCTTGTCCTGTACCTGTGTTGTCGATGTCGGAAGCGAGGCCCCTTCCACCCCGGGTAGAGATAACACTCGCTTTGCTGCTGCAAACAAATGCCTACTGCGTCTCTGATATGTGATTAGTACTAGCATAGTAGTGGTCTCATGGCACTCATACTAATGAGAAGGACCGCCTATCTCATGCTCAACCTCCGATAATACCTGTGAAGTGATGAAGAGGTCACGAGATATGATGTCATCCCAAGTAATTCCCTGCAATCCCAACTGATGATCCACCAAAATCTGGATAAAAGCAAAGTGATAAACACTGTTAAGTTGCTGCTGAGGGGTCTTGTGCTGCATGAAGGTGTTCATCCTCTTTATGTTCCTGCAAATTAAATATGGGATGTTCATCATCCTAACCCTAGTAAAGTGCATGAGCAACCTAATGTGATAGGCATACAGACGAGAGAACCTCCCCTCACAGCTAAAATACTTCATGATCAATTTCATGAGTGGAGCATATTCATCTTTAAAGTATCTGAATGGAAAGACTCTTTGGAGCTGCCTCAGGAAACTGGCCTTAATGTAAGGCTCATAATGCTGCCTATCCACCTTCTGTTTCTTGTGCCACTGTTCTCCAACATTTGGTATGCCGGTTGCTAATGAGATAGTTTTGGGTGTCAATGTGAAGGTGACCTCGGCCAAGATAGAGTGACCTCCAGGTAGGTGAAGCACAAAAAGACGGGCCAACTCATGATGAACTCGAACATTAGCCACTCTTTGACAAAATTCAAAACATGATAGATGCTGGAAGCATGACATAGCAAGAGGGCAGGCCTGCAGTTCTGTGAGGGTGGTTGGCTCATCCCTAACATTTTTGTTGCTTTTGTGATGTCTCCTGGGATCCTGTTCTTCCGAGGATGAATCAATTTATCTTTCCATCTCATACTCCGATGAATGCTCAGATGCCATGACTGTTGTGTGTGTACTGTACTTGGGCTTCCCTTTGATGATAGTATGAAACTAGGTGTTGTTTTGATATCTGCCACCAAGGGGAACAATGAAAAAAAGGGAGTTTTAGGAGGGGAATAATATGATGGGAATAGGGGTTATGGGGGAAATTTTGTTTCAGGGATATGTAGGAGGGTTTGGGGATTTTATAGGGTAGGGTTTTGGGGTTTACAATGACCAATGAGTAGAGGGAATAGGGAATAGGAGTTTAGTAATGTTTTAGGGTAGGAAAATAGGGAAAAATGGGATATGGGAAATAGGAAAAAATGGGATATGGGGGAAGGGAAAAATGGAGAGAAGGGGAAAAAATGAGAGGGAGGAAGAACCTTGGCATCCACACAACAAGTTTGCAACCCTAGCAACAATGGCTTTGATGTTTTCTAGTGGTTGGTTTTATGAGTTTTTGTTGCAAATATAAATAGCCATGAACCACCATAACCTTCACAAAATTACATGAGCCATCAAGATTTAGAGCCTACCTGTCGATTTGAGGGGTTTCAAAGGCGACTTGAGGAAATTTGGCACAATTTTGGGCCTCTGTGGGTGTGCACCACGCAGCAAACCCAGTGCGCCGCGCTCTCTATATGTGTCACGCCCTTGTAATTTTTCCACTGCGGAGTCGCGTTGTGTGCGCCGCACTCTCTATGTGCACCGTGCCCCTCTGTGTGTGTGCCGCGCTCTGGAAAACGCTTCCAATCTCACTCAAAACATGCACTAGCTTCTCACAATGAATTTTCAATGCTTTTCTATAACCTTGAGTTGCACAATGACTTTGTTTGCTTGTGAAAATCCTTTACAAATACATTGGGAGTCATGGGTTAAATTTTTACTTCTTCAAAAACCCACTTTGCTAATGTTTCATTTTGGCTCTTGTCACTGAGTTAATGCAACACTGAATTTCACTTTTCCTTTGAATTTTTGGCTAGAATGATGAGATTTTTTGGCACTTTGGCAGGGGTCGCATGACATGGCGTTTGGCCAAGGAAACCATGACTACACCTGAAGAAATCAACTGGAGACTTTTTTGAAAATTATCACAAATGACACATTGTTTAACTTTTCTTCAAAACAGAGTTTTGAAGAACAGTCGTAATCTGTCAACATGACGATGAAAATCTTTGAATCATAACTTTGTAAGGGCTTCCCCCTAGCCTGCATGGCTTTATTGGCCATGTTTGAAGACCAAATTGACTAATCCCTAGACCTAATGACTGAAAATGACTCTTGTCCATTAAAGGATCGAACATTGACTGTCATGGACTTTAGTGAACATTGATGAAAAGGCCTAAGCCAGCAGGTGCCAGACATGAGGGGAGCTGACTAACAAGACCTTTTCCATTAGATTATGGCATGCCCCTAGCAGAATGCAGCTGAGTGAATGGAGTGGGACTCCTAAAATGAAATGCAGAAAGATTTTTGATCTCTGACGGAGGACTGACAAGACCAACTCTAACAGACCCCTTTCATTCATGAGTCAAAACCTGAAATTGAAAATTATTCCAACCAGTCAGAATGGTTGGAAAACACTCTACAGGAGGTGGATAAGCAGGTTGATACTAGTTCCATCCTACATACTACAGACCCATGGGATAGAGATTCTAAAATGGCTAGAGAATAAGAATCCTACACAAAGAAACTACTTCTGATACTAAATTCAAGCTTGTGAGCATAAAGAAAACCAAGTTAAATCCAGTAATAAAGCATGAAAAGAAAATTGAAACAAAAAAAAAAAAGATTATTATCAGGGGTGGTACACCCTCAACACATATATAAGAAACACCTTTGTCTTCATCTTCCAGTGCACAAATCATTTAGAATCGAAATAATGCAGAAGTTTCATCATCTAGAAAACCAGTTGAGAAAGAGAAAGATAGCATGGAGAAGTACAAAGATATTAAAATCAGAAATGAAGCGTTAAAAGTTGATATATGTACACAATAATGGAAGCAAACTCCCAGTGATAAGAGTAGTTTGCTTTCATCTTTTGACCTCAAAAAAAGGAAAATGCAGATAACCTTCCTACAGTCAGAGGTAAAGACCCCAATAACTTTAGAAGATTATAAGAAAACAACCTTTGAAATTAATGCCAAGGATGTGCATCCAATTGACCAAATTGAATTTCATAAACAGGCAGGAGAGATGTTATATTCAACCATGACACATAAAGCTCTAAGTGTCCAGAAATTGAAAAATCTCTTGAAAATATACAGTCACAGTTAAAACTGGAAAGGGCCTCATCACAAGCAAAAGACAACAGGATTAAGTCACTGGAAGATTTGGTAATTGAAATTGGCTATAATCCAACTGAAATCAAGGTAGCCTAAGAACTTATAAAACAGAAAAATGCAAACATAGTTGCACTGAAGAAACAGCTAAAGCTACCAACCACTGAGCATCCACAAACCAAGGAGGTTTTAGAAACATTTAATCAAAAGGATGGTATGATGAATTTAATCATCCAATTAACAAATCAACTAAATGAAATGGAGACAAAAATGGATAAACTTGTACAAGAAAAACAAGCTAGCAAAACCCATTACTGTTATTCCCATAGGATCTACATCAACCCCTGTATCTACATCAGCACCTGCATCAACATCAGTTCCAGCAGCTACACCAGCAACAGTATCAACAAGACCAACAACCCACCCCACTGATGAGGACAGAAAATTGATTAAAGCAATGGAAGATATATCCATTCAAACAACACAAATTAATAAGCTCAAGGAATAAGTAAAGAGCTTATAAGAGGAAAAGAAATTAGTAGAAGTAATGCATCAAACTCAAAAACAAAAAGCCAATACACTGAGTGACAGAATCCACCAGCTAGAAAAAGACTTGTCACTAAAAGAGCCTTTAGCCCAAGCAAAGCAACATTTGTTGGCAAATATTCACTTAGTTAATGGTATTTGGCCTTCTATACAGGTAATATTTGAGCAGAATGATTTGGTGAAGGAAGCTAGTGAGGCAATTCAAAGGGTAAAAGCAGATCTTGGAAAGAAACCATAGGAAGCCTCCCAAAAAATCAAATTCTAAAATTCTAAAAAAAAGTATGAATTAGGAGATCTCGGGATAACTGACAAAATAGAGACTATACTAGAAGTGAAGAAAGTGATTTCCAAAATAAATCTAATGATACAGCTTGAGGAGAAATGTCAAAACATGAAGCTCACAGTAAACAGGTTTTTTGACAAGTTTGATGTATTGAGATAGAAGGGTTTGCCTAATCCTTTAGTAATCAATGATAAACTAATGAGGCATGAAACCTATGATAAAAAGATGAGGGAATTATCCAAAGAGACTTCCAATAGTTCATCCATGAAATGTGTACCCATAGGCAAAGTGATCCTCCATACTTTAGAAAACTTCTTTTACCTCCAGCATGAGGTGAATCACCTTTTTGTGAATAAGTCTATGTTTTCCAAATATATAGAAGTAGATGAGATTTACTGGAGGATGATGAAAATCAAACTTCCAAATGAAGAAACAAGGGGAAAATGGTGTGATTTTCTAGAAGGGTGAAAGGCACAAACAAGGTGAAAGGAGCAGACAACGTGAAAGAAAAGCAGATGAAATAAGCAATCAGTGTAACAGCGATCAAATAAAAAGGGACAGATCTCAATCAGTTAAATAGGTGTCACTAGCTTTTTGCATAAAGACATTTATTTTCCTTAATAAATCCTAGTCATTTGATAGGATATTTTTGTAAAAGTTTTGTATAAATAATTCATCATTTGAAGTATCAAGGGTGGATTTTTGAACATTTTTGTAGCTGAATGATCTATTACCTGATGGTTATTGTACCAACTTCCAGTTGACAGATAGAATAATTTATAAAGAGACTTATTTACATGATTCATTTCAATTTTTCACGTTTTCTTTCTAAGTGTTCCATAAACTTTCATGTGTTCTAAATTTGAATGTTATAACAGGAGTTTTAATGCATAATTTGCTTAAACATTACACTTTGCTTTTAACTGTTATACATTTCTATGTTTTCTTCTGATATTTGGTTTAGAGAATTCTTAATTGCCCTCTAATCTCGATTGATTTTATTCATCCTTCTTCAGTATCCGGTTTAAGGAATTCTTAATTTCTCCTTGATCCCGATTAAAAATGATTTCACCATTAAGCCTTGAGATATGATATTGGTCACCTATGTTACCCTGTAACACTCTCTTTATAGTTTGTTAATTGTTCTATTTCCAAAGCATATTGACTCCATAGCCCAATGGAAATGGAAAAGCACCTATTCATCTAAATTATCAATTCCACCAACCAACCAACACCCATCCAATTAAACATACATAACTAGCCTAAAATCCATTAACTAAAAAAAGTTAAATCATATAGAGAGAGCTCTATCTAAGTTTAGGAAGGCCAGATCCTAAGCTCCAAAGTAGGTTTGTGTTTACCTCGGATATTTCCTTTTAACGCATTGAACAACCCCTAGAACTTTCGGAGTGATAACAACCTGATGGTACAATTCTAGTCATGCGAATAAATGTGTTGACATCGAGCATGAAGAAAAGTCATTGGATTACCTGCCATTAATGAATGTCGTTAACCAATGCAAGGCAAACTTGCCATTAATTTTAATGAATGCCAAGGTACCTAAGTGCATCTTGGGAAGTGCGAATAGATGAGTTGATGTCGAGCCACTAGAAATATCTAACGATCAAGGGACATTGATGTATTCCCATTATTGTCAACAAGAGAACTTGTCATTAATGCATACAAGACTCAAGGTACTAATAAGGACTCTAACCTTGAACCTAGATAATGTGTTGATGTCGATAGTCCAAGACTTGTTAGAAGGGAGGCATTAATGAATCCTCCATCATCTAACACGAGCAAAAAAAAACAATAATTTTTGAAGAACTGTGGGTGAAAAATTTTGCAGTGGATCAAAGTTTATTTGACAAAATGAAAAAGGGAAATGAAATTAATTAGCTTTGTAGGGGATTTGAATGGTTTTATTGTTGGGTTATTGGTTAGTGAAAGCAAGGTAGGAGAGTATAATGACTATTAAGGAAAATTAAATGAAGATTTTATTGATTGAATGAGTAGGAATGCGATAGTAAAATGGGTATCTAAGAAGCTTTCAAATGGTGTGACAGATCTGATTTGACATTCTTTATCCAAAATCATGTGCTCATTCTTGTTGCTTTGATCATGTTCTTTTTGAAAGACATGTGGTCTTTGAGAGACACTATTTTGCTTATGGTCATATGTTTATCTTCCCGGAACCTACAAAAAACTTACCTTTTCTGCAATGAAATGTAATTTTATCAAGCGAGAGAGGTGATCAATCTCTCTTCATCTGATATATACAAAAAAACACAGAAATAGTACCAATAAAACAAATTCAAGAAAATTTTAATGCATATTTACCTGTCTCTTACCAATTTTGTTCTTTAAACATCTTCTCCATACACTTGTAGAAATTTTGAATAATATAACACTTATTCACAGAGATTATCCTAATTATACACTATTTTCGGAATGCATGCATAATACATAACCTCCTCTACGTTGATCATCAATTTGCGGAATTAAAGAAACAATCGCATGAGCACATTGAAACATCAATCGCACATATCAACACAGTATGTAATGGGGAAAGCATACAGCTGAAAACCTCTCAACTATCTATATATTATGATGATAGAGAACATGTAACAATACATAGTACAATACTCCTCACAAGTACTCAGTACTATCTCCACCTGTTACACACAAACTAGCTCAGATCTGAATCAAGTCACAGGTTCAAATCTCCTCCGATGTTTGCCTGCCTCCACTGCGCAATACCTGTTGAGAATTAGATTTGATCCAAGTTTGAATTCCCTTGGATTGTACTGTGAAATCCTCATTGGAAATCTCAATCAATGATTGTGCAAATCTCATGCACAGCTATAATCACAAGTGATAATAGACTCACCCTTTCACACACCTCTAACACTTGTCTCCACTGAACTGTCCATGCACTGAGTTAACTGATGTATTCTTTAGTTGATTCATGAGTTAATAATTAATTCACACCACTCATCACTAGTTTATTTATCAATTAGACTAAATACAACTAGTTCAACTAAGTCAAACTGAACACAACTCCATCAACTCCTCAATCAACTCCACCAAACTCAATCACTTGAGTTCTAACTGAAGTCCATCATGCAATAGCTCAACTAACCCATAGAAAAAGCATATTTCCTTCTGGCAGTTGCATGTGCCACATCCGTAGCTTGAGCTGAAGTGCTGCAAGAGGATAAGAT